>CM053273.1:54766725-54945212 GCA_028583415.1 Protea cynaroides | reverse complement strand
GGTCGCTATGGACGAGTAAGCTGTAGAGGACGAATATGACTCGTCAAAGCAAATGTTTCAACTTTGTTTACGCTTAGTGTTTAACTCTCGTATTTAGTATTTGTAATAGTTTGATATATTTATGTTTTGGTTACTTGGAGATAACTGGATTATTTAATTATTTATCTTGTTAGACCTGAGTTCATTATTAATAAGACTTCTGCTATTTACTTTAATATCTCTGACTGATGTAAAATATGTTTTGGTTTAACATGGTTGGCATAGCCTATACGAGATCTTAGTTTGAACCGTTGGTTCTTATGAAGGTTCATCACACTATTGGTAAGTCTATAATTGGGGTGTGATAGCATGGTATCAAAGCTCTCAGACATTGTCCATCAAACCAGAATACTTTCACAAGAGTCTATGAACTGAGTTTGGTTAAAAATTAAAAGCCTTAATACAAACACACCATAAGCACCTATGCTGGTTGAGACAGAACTTAAATAAGACAACAATGTACATATAAAAGGTGGAACCATATGTATATATAGGCAGAAGAAAAAAATCTAAATGTATCCTAATAAACAAATAACATATGGTACGGTCTACAAGTTGGATAGTTGCCTGTGTATACAACGAATTTAGTACAGTAACAAGACGGAAGCATATATAAGCTGAAAATTAGAATATCGAGTTGGCACTAACAAGATGTTATACTCAATGTATGATAAAGGAAGAAGGGAAAATGGCTAGTAATGCCTAAATCCCTATAAAGGTAAAGGGAAAGATCTCAAACTAAATCCGGCAGAGATAGGAAAACCATGGCCATTTACCAAAAACAAGAGTATCTATAAAAGAAGATAACGCTATACTCCTGGGTGGCGTAGAGACTTGGAGTGATATCCATTATACGCTGATCCATCATCGCTGAGCATTAAGAAGAAGTTGTAACCTGACCCCACCACTATCTGTGTAAGACCCGCATGCCATAAACCCGGTCTAACCTTACATTTCGTGTCGTGACCAGTATACATATCATGGTCGAGCCAAGTGGACCAAGTGCGTGAAGAAACCCAAGACCCAATATGAAATTTAACTAAAAAAACAGTCAAAATGAGGGTAGGGTCACATGCCTAAACAGGTAGGGTCTACCCCACCTCAAAAGAAGTCCAACCCATGACTTTTTGGTCGTGGGGTCGCATGGGTCTCGGATTATGCGACCCTAGCATCGACCCTAGCATCAACCCTAACAAAACAACAAAAGCAGCACGAACCAAAAATTAGGAAACTTTCCTAATTTCAAATGGGACCTTTCCTAAACTCAATGGGACTTCGTTTGGGAGGTTTTTGTCACACCCCAATTCCGCACCATTCGGAACGGTGTGATGAACCGTCAATAAACCAACGGTTCAACCAGGATCTCAAAATAGGCTATCCCACATATGATAAACCAAAACACATTCCACATTAATCAGAGGTAATAAAGTAAATAGCAAAAGTCTTACAGATAATGAACTGAGGTCTAATCATGATAAATAACTAATATTCCAATTATTTTCTAGTAACCAAAATATAATGTAATACATATTACAATATCCAAATATGAAATCTAAACACTAAGCGTATCCACAGCTGAAACACTTGCTTAACGAACCATGTTCGTCCTCCACAGCTTGCTCATCATAGCCGCCACATGTTCATATGTTGGCGTGTCAACATAATCTTCAATTATAGTACCTGCAACATCAGAAACTAAAAAGAATTTCGTGCGCGAGGGTCAGCTCTCCAACTTGAGCTCAGTGAGTAAACAAAACAATGCAACAATACATATGCATGCAATCAATTCATATCTTTGGTCTGGTATATAAGTTTGCAATGTGCTATAGAAAGGATAGGTGGCCACCGCACCTCTATACACGAGTGTGTGGAAACGCCCAATGAAAACGGCACTGTCGCCCCATATGCACCCACCATGGACAATATACACCCCATGAAAACGGCATGGCTGTACCGGTTGCCCATACCAACACGTAAGCCCCTGTTCGCGAGGGCTTGCAAACTGGCTCGCAACTAACCAACCCTAATGTCAAACAATGTATCCAAGGCCTCACCCCAGCATCCCTCAATACATCCATGGAGATAGAGCTGGGTCTGGTGACCAGGCTGAACCACAATGCCACGTCACCCCCCCCCTTGATACCCTACTACATATTAGTTCCGCTAAGGTAATGGCGATACGACGATGTTAGTGGACAAGACTTGAGTAGAGATAGAACTAGAGTCTGGTGACCAGGCTGAACCACAATGCCACGTCCTCCCCCTGATGCTCCCCTCGCATCAAGCACACTAACACTTGCTTAGTGAACATGACTTGAATAGACCATGGCACAATATACACCCCATGAAGAACGGTCATGGCTGTACCAATTGATACCATCCCTACCCGCACCATATACACTAGCCAAAAACAAACATTCACATGCCTATTCCTATCATCATCATCATCATCATCATGTTATAAACAATAAAGTAAATATGCATGAACAAATAATAGAAATATTGGATGACATGTTAAATGCACATACAAGCATACACGCATAGAATCAATATGGCATTGGACTAAAGAAATAAAACAGTTTATTCTTAACCAGTTAGTATAGGTCTTGTTCCCTCACCTTAGCTTGTTAATAGATCCTCTTCCAAGCTTTAGAATCACCTTTATAATGTTATTATATTGCTAAAAGACCTAACAAAGTCGATAAAATTTAATTAGAATTTATTATAATTTTTAAAATCATTTTGTTAACTGAGGGTCGGAGGTAGGGTCGGAGTCATGATCGACCCTGGGTGCGACCCTCCCCCTAATCTGAACTTTCCGAACACTGAGGGTCGATGCTAGGGTTGGATCTGACATCGACCCTAGGTGCAACCCTCCATGGTTTTAGTTGAAAATATCAGATTTCGTCCTCTCTTTCATGGTTGGGTCCTATGGCTTACTTCCATAATCCATTCTATACATGTTTCATGGTTTAGAACTATACTTTATTCACCTACATGGTTTTAATGATCTCCTCCATGGTTTTTCATGAAACGAAACCATGGATGGATGATTTGGGTTTCTTCTAAGTCATACCCTCTTCAATAATCATTCTAATGTCTTAAATAAATCATGAGGAATGTGTTCATACCTTAGGTTTGCTAAGATTCAGAGTTCTTCTGAATTTCCTCTTCTTCCTTAGCCTTTTCTTCAAGTTTTCTTTCTCTTCTTCTCTTCCTCCTCTTCTCTTTCTCTCAATCCAATTAGGGTTGAAAAAGGAGTGAAAGAGGCTTAGGGACGTCCTATTTATAGGGTAAAACCTCCCAAAATAAGTCCCATTGAGTTTAGGAAAGGTTCCAATTGAAATTAGTAAGGTTTCTCAATTTTTGGCTCGTGCTGTTTTTCCCGAATGTCGAGGGTCGATGGTGAGGGTCGATGGGAGGGTCGGACAACTCATAGACCCTGCGACCCACGGTTGAGGGTCGATGGTGAGGGTCGATGGGAGGGTCGGACCTGCCTGTTAAAACATGCGACCCTACCCTCATTTTGACTATTTTTGGGTAAATTTTCATATTGGGTCTTGGGTTTCTTCACTCACTTGGTCCACTTGGCTCGACCATGATATGTACATGGGTCCCGACACGAAATGTAAGGTTAGGCCGGGTTCGTGGTGTGCGGGTCTTACAGTTTTCGTCTATTAAGAGGACGTCCCTAAGCCTCTTTCACTCCTTTTAAAACCCTAATTGAAAGTGAGAGAAAGAGAAGAGAAGGAAGAGAAGAAGAGAAGGAAGAGAAGAAGAGAAGGAAAACTTGAAGAAAAGGCTAAGGAAGAAGAAGAAGTTCAGAGAAATCTTTGAAACTCAGACTACAGAAGGTATGAACCTCAATCCCTATCTTTGAAACAAACACTACAGAAGGTATGAACCTCAATCCCTATCTGAATTGAAAGCTTAAAATAGATTATGATGAAGATAGGTTAGGAGAAACCCAAATCATCCATCCATGGATAAATTCCAATGGAATCCATGGAAGAAATCATTGAAAACTATGTAAAGTGAGTAACTTAGAGTTTTAAGCCATAGAACAATCAAGAATGGACTATGGAAGTAAGCCAAAGGACCCAAACATGAAATAATAGACCGTAGAATGAAAGGTCGAACTAAACCACGTGCGGTCGCACGAAGGGTCGACTGGGAACTGACCCTACCAGACCACAGGATTGACCCCATGCTCTCAGGAAGCCCAGGGAGGCTGCGGTCGCACCTAGGGTCGATGGATAACTGACCCTATGATCGACCCTATACCTTGGGGTCGCAGAAAACTGCGACCCTACCTGCAACCCAACCTGTGACCCTAGCAATACAGCAAGCTTAAAATTATTGGAATAAATTCTAATTAAATTTTATTGACTTGTTTGGTCTTTCTAGTGATATACCAGTGATCCATAAAGCTTGAAAGAGGACCTAAGCTTAACCAAAGATGAGGGAACAAGACCTAAACTAATTGGTTAATAATAAACTATTTTATTTATTGAGTCCAACACTATGAATGATTCCATGTTTGTATGCGTGTAATGTGCATTTAACATGTCATCCAATATTTCTATTATTACTGTTCATGCATATTTAATTTCATTGTTTATAACATGATGATGATGATGATGATAGGAATAGGCATGTGAATGTTTGTGTTTGGCTGGTGTACATGGTGCGAGTAGGGGATGGTATCAACCGGTACTTCAATGTCGTTTTCATTGGGGTATATTGTGCCATAGTTTTACTCAAGTCATCTCCACTAAGCAAATATTGGTGTACTTGATGCGGATAGAGGATGGTATCAACCGGTACTTTAATTCCATTTTCATTGGGTATTTTGTGCCATAGCTCTATACAAGTCTTGTCCACTAACATCGTCGTATCGCTATTACCTTTGTAGAGCTATTACGTTGTAGGGCATCAGGGGAGGTTAGCTCGGACCGTGTAGTCTCTAACTCTGCTGGGGGTCTTAGCTCTATCTCTATGGATGTATTGAGGGATGCTGGGGTGAGGCCTTGGATACACAGTTTGCCATTAGGATTGGTTAGTTTCAAGCCCAGCTTTCAAGTCCTCGCCAATAGGGGCTTACGTGTTGGTATGGTATCAACCGGTGCTTCAATGCCATTTTCATTGGGGTATATTGTGCCATAGTAGGTGCATGTGGGGTCGACAGTGCCGTTTTCATTGGGCGGTTCCACACAATCTTGTATAGAGGTGAGGTGGCCTTCGAACCTTTCTATAACACATTGTAAACTTATATATCAGACCAAAGATATGAATTGAATGCATGCATATATTTATTGCATTGTTTTGTTTTCTCACTGAGCTCAAGTTGGAGAGCTGACCCTCGTGCGCACAAATCTTTTAGTTTCTGATGTTGCAGGTATTACGGTTGAAGATTATGACAACATGCCAATATATGGATAGGTGGCGGCTATGATGAGCAAGTTGTGGAGGACGAACATGGTTCATTAAGCGAGCGTTTCAACTATGGATACGCTTAGTGTTTAATTTCCGTATTTGGATATTGTAATATGTATTAAATTATGTTTTGGTTACTTGGAGATAAATGGAATATCAATTATTTATCATGACTAGACCTCAGTTCATTATCTGTAAGGCTTCCGCTATTTATTTTATTACCTCTAATTAATGTGGAATGTGTTTTCGTTTAACAATTTGGGCATAGGCTATTCGAGATCCTGGTTGAACTGTTGGTTTATTGATGGTTCATTACACCATTTTGGTTAGTCCCGAATTAGGATGTGATAATTTGGTATCATAGCTCTCAGGCCTTTCCCACGAAACCTAAATACTTTCACTAGAGTCCATGAACTGAGTTATGATAAATGTAAAGCTTTAATACAAACACACCATAAGCATCTGTGTTGGTTGAGATAGAACTTAAACAAGACAATAATGTACATATAAAAGGTGCAACCATATATATACACAAACAGAAAGAGAAAATTCAAAACTTATCCTGATAACCAAATAATATAGGTTACTATCTATAAGTCGGGCAGTTGCCTAAGTATACAAAGGATATAGTACAGTAAGAAGAAGGAAGCATCTGTACAACAGAGAAATTGGAATATCAAGTTGGTACTCACAAGATGTGAAACTCGATGTATGACAAAAGAAGAAGAAAAATGGCTAGTAATGCCTAAATTCCTGCAAAGGTAAAGGGAATGATCTCGGGCTAAATCCAACCGAGATAGGAGAATAAATGACCATACACCAAAAAATGAAAATAACTAAAAATGACAAAGCTATACTCTTGGGTGATGTGGAGACTTAGAGTGAGATCCGCCATACGCTGAACCATTGCCCACTGAGCATTAAGTAGAAGTTACAACTTGACCCCACCACTATCAAGGTCGAGAATCGGTAATGAAAACTCATCTGAGTAGATGCTAAAAAAATGATAATCAAATTAGAGTAAATCGAAGGAGGTGAACAACCAGACCACTCCAGCCAATCTACCTGGACTACCCAAGTTGCCAATGTTACGTCAACACCTCCGAGTCAGGTCATGTACAGTACTAATTGGTAGCAACACTGTACCCCTAGCACCTGTTACCTATAACACAGTGCCTACCATACAGCAAGTCCCAGTAACGCACACCCCAGTGCAGAAGCTTGGTGCACAACAAGCAGTGTATCAAGGTGGTTGCCCTTATCAACCATCAATATATGGGATAGCTGCATCATGACAAAATGATCCGACCAAAGATTGAAGAATATTTTCTGAAGACGAAGCCTTAAACGTTTTCAGCAAAGGATCAAATATATTGTAGTCATATAACTAGATAGGTTATATAGGATGTGGTGCATTATTGATTTACTCTTATGATTATAGAGGATGCACATACCTGATTTTAAATTTTCGTGTCTTGATAGGATGCCTTCTTGATTTAACCTATCAATTGGAGTTATAGATATTGTTTCTTTAGTATTAGTCCGGATTATACCAATCTGAGCCGCTCTCATGATCGACAAGACGAACAGAAATATGAACTGAATGAATAGTTAAATTTTTAATCATGTTGAGTGTACATCTTCTGATTTATAATTGATTTATTGATGTACCAAAACTTTCTCCATATTTACTCCTGTAGTGCCTTGACCAATGGCATTATACACTCAATAGAACCTGTAACCATGAGGTTAAGAATTGTAAATCCTCTATTTCCAGGTATTTGGACCACCGTGCAACTTAACAACCTTTTAATGTCAGTTGGATTACCACAGATTTACTCCTGATCCTTTAAACTTAAGTTCATTAGATAAAGAAAGTGTTTGTCGTCACACTAAATTGAAAGCAGGAAATGAATTGCTTTTGGATAAACATTTTGATTCTTACATTTCTCGACATCCATTAATAAAGATGTTTAGTGATAATGGAATTATTGAAAGAAAGAAGATTGGCTTCAGATTAAATGCTATGGCCAATGAACCTCAGATGAAGTAATGGAGAATCTATTTTGAGATTACTGATTTGATGGATATGAGCCATGTCTATAAAAGAGTGTATGAGAAAAAAGTGAAAACTATCAAGAGTAACTAGGAAAGAGTAGATAGCACTCAAGTAAAGTTAAAGATGGTTATATCGGTATGAATTTTGACAAAGCAGATGATTCCTAAAAGCAAATCTAAGAGTGGATACAAGGATAAAGTCAAAATTATGGCATTGATAGTATTCAGATTAGTATAAGTAATACTGGGTTGTGCCAAATGTCGAGTGAGATGATTAAGTAAAGACCAATAGAGTTTGGTTGGATTAATGAATTTATAAGTATATACCTTAATGCTTATAGATCGACTTGAGATATGAAGTAACAATCATAAGATATTTTTTGAGGTATATGAAAGAGAGATCAGGATAGAACAGAAGTGATAAAGAAAATATAAGCTAATGAACTTTTCAAGATATGAGATTATTAGCGATAGTCTTTGAAAATCATAAGAGATGAAGGAACTAGACAAGCTCTTAAGACCGTTACACCAAATTTTCTAATTCAAGCCCTTTTGAACTAGATGTTGTATTGGATGAGTGTTATTAACAATGTTCGAATCATACGGATGGACAAAATTTGGATGCAACCTAAATGGACTTGAGATGGCAGACTTTGACGTCATCTTAGGAATAAACTGGTTGTTTCAACACTCTACAAAGTTGTTATGTGCATAAAAGAGATTATCATTCAAGAATAAAGACGGCATATAATTTAGTATTATTGGAAGTATGTTGCCAAAGAAATGAAAGCTGATTCTCTCTATGCTAAAGGCCAAGAGATCCTTTGAAGAGAAAGAAGTTGGATATATGGTATCTGTGGTATACGTTACCAAAGAAGCACCATAGATGGAAGATACTAATGTGACGCATAAAGTGCCTGATGTGTTTCCAGGAGACTTACCTGGGTTACCATCCGAACATACGATCGAGTTCGTCATCGACTGGTTACCAAGGATGATACTTATGTCAAAGGCACCTATAGAGTAGTTCCTATGTAGTTGAAGGGATCGAGACTCAACTACAGGATTTATTAGACAAGGGTTCTAATCGGCTAAGTATTACGTCACGGGGAGCACCAATGCAATCCGTGAAGAAGAAGGACGGTAGTGTCAGATTATGTATAGATTACCGGGAACTAAACAAGCTCAAGATCAAGAATCGATAAATACTACCTCAGATCGATGACTTGTTTAAACAGTTGTAAGGAGCAAAAGCATTTTCTAAGATTGATCTCCGATCGAGATATCATCAGCTGAAGAATTTGGATAGCGATATCTCGAAGATACCTTTAGAATCGGGATTGGACATTATGAGTTCTCGATTATGACGGTTGGATTAACCAATGCCTTACATCTTTTATGGAGCTGATGAACTGGGTGTTTCATGACATGTTGGACACATTGGTCATAGTTTTCATAGATGATATTTTGGTTTATTCCAAGAATGAAGTAACTCATTTAATGGATCTTGGAACAGCTTCATGACAACTGAGAAGGGAAAAGCTTTATGCCAAGTCCAAGAAATATGAGACCTAATTAAGCAAAGTGATCTTCTTAGATCACGTAGCATCATGAAAAGGGATTAAAGTGGACCCTATTATGATAGACGAAATTTTATGGGGAGAAACACCTAAAGAATATTGCGAAGATCAGAAGTTTCTTGGGTTTAGCTAGTTATTACAGAGGATTCATGGAGGACCACTCTAGGATCGCAATACCTCTTACCAAGCTAACCAAGAAGCGAGAGAAGTTTAATTGGACTGACAAGTGTGAAGAGTGTTTCTAGACTATAAAGCTAGATTGATATCAGCTCCCATCTTGTTCATTTTGGTACCAAGGGAACCTTTTACCCTATCCATGAAACTTTTGGATTGGATCTAGGATGCGGGTTGATGCAAGGTAAATAAGTGATTGCATATGCTTCAAGAAAACTGACGGAGCATTAAAAGAATTTCCCTACTCATGACTTGGAGACATTATCTATACGGAGAAGAATTTAGAGTAAATGATAACACAAGATTTTTATTTATCTCTTCACCAGAAAGAGTTGAACATGAGGATAAAAATAGCTAGAATTATCCAAGGATTTAGATTGGGATATTGAGTGTCACCCGAGAAAGGCTAATGTAGTAGCTAAGGCCATAAAGAAAAAGGGAATTATGAAGTCCGAGGAAGGACCCAGTATAAATGCTACCTTATGTTTCACAGCAACAGATTCAGATTTGAAAGAAGAGTAAATATAATAGAAACTCGTGATGATCAAATTGAGTGAGAATTTATGGATGAACTTATGGATCAATAGTTCCTCGCTTGCGTTCACAACATTAAAGATCATCTCTGAATTGATAGACGAAGTAAAGGTAGTAATTTTGTTAGATCTATATCTAAGAGCGGGGTAAGAAGATTTAGAGAAGGAAAAACCTAACACTAACTTACTACGGATGCAAAAAAGGTCCTATGATACAAAGGATGATTATGTACACCTAAAGTGAAAAATGCTGATCATAAGATATAAGATAATGTTAAAAGCCCATTCTATTCCGTATTGGATACATTCTAGAAGTATAATATATACCAAAACATGAAGAGATTATTTTGGTAGAAGGGAATGGATGTAGTTGTGGCTAGATGCATGTTTCAGTGTCTGAATTATCAACAAGTAAAGGCTGAAAGACAAAGACCAACATGGCTTACCATAACCACTATCGGAGCCAGTCTGGAAATGAAACTATATTACAATGAACTATGTCACTAATTTGCCACTGACTCCAAGAATGGTTGACGTAGTTTAGGTGATTGTTGATCGCCTTAGGAAGATAACTCATTCCATTGTTATACGACCTCGGTATGCTTTGGAGCGGCTAACTAAGCTATATGTGGATTGAATTTGCTACCAAACTACTATGTAGATGTCACCTATAAAGCATGGTATGGTAGAAATGTCAAATTATTTTGTTTCGAAATAATGTTGGTGAATAAGGAATAGTAAGACCTGAGTCTGTTGAAGAAACCTGTCGAGCAACAGACAAGATCAGAAAAAGGGCCAAGATAGCTCAAGTTTCTCAGAAGAGACACCAAGACCTCGAGTTCGCCATAAGTGACAATGTGTTCTTGAAGATATCACTTATGCATGGATTAAAAACAATTCAACGAGAAGGGAAAGTTGTATCCGATATATGTTTTGGACCTCGTAAATTTGGAGAGACGTAGAAAAGTTGTATATCAATTAGCGTTACCGCTGTCCGTGTCTAGTGCGCATGACGTATTTCACGTATCTCTATTGAAGAAGTATGTTGGAGATCCATATCAAAGGTATTGACCACTAATCCACTGGATTAGATAGAAGATTTAACTAGTGAAGTGGTACCAGCCTAATTCACTAGTTGGAAGGTACAACATCTCAAAAATTGGGATAATTATTATATAAAGATAATCTGGCGAAGACAAGACATGGAGACGAATGCCTGGTAAGAAGAAGATGCAATGCGAAAATAGAATTCCCACCTAAATTCAAAATTTGAGGACAAAATTTATTTTAAGGAGGGGGGAGTAATAAGATCCGTACGTTTAAATTTCAAGGATGAAAGTTCTTTTAAGGGTGGTGGAGTTGTAAGAACCGCATGCCATGAACCCGGTCTAACCTTACATTTTGTGTTGTGACCAGTATACATATCATGGTCGAGCCAAGTGGACCAAGTGCGTGAAGAAACCCAAGACCAATATGATATTTAACTAAAAAATAGTCAAAATGAGGGTAGGGTCGCATGCCTAAACAGGTAGGGTCGACCCCACCTCAAAAGAAGTCCAACCCATGACTTTTTGGTCATGGGGTTGCATGGGTCTCAGATTATGTGACCCTAGCATCGACCCAAGGAAAACAGTAAAAACAGCATGAACCGAAAATTATGAAACTTTCCTAATTTCAAGTGGGACCTTTCCTAAACTCAATTGGACTAATTTTGGGAGGTTTTCCTCTATAAATAGGACGTCCCTAAGCCTCTTTCACTCCTTTTAGAACCCTAATTGAAAGTACGAGAAAGAGAAGAGAGGGAAGAGAAGAAGAGCATGAAAACTTGAAGAAAAGGCTAAGGAAGAAGAAGAAGTTCAGAGAAATCTTTGAAACTTAGACTACAGAAGGTATGAACCTCAATCCCTATCTGAATTGAAAGATTAGAATAGATTATGATGACGATAGGTTAGGAGAAACCCAAATCATCCATCCATGGATAAATTCCAATGGAATCCATGGAGGAAATCAATGAAAACTATGTAAAGTGAGTAACTTAGAGTTTTAAGCCATAGAACAATCCTAGAATGGACTATGGAAGTAAGCCAAAGAACCCAAACATGAAAGAATAGATTGTAAAATAAAAGGTCGACCTAAACCACGTGCAGTCGCACGAAGGGTCGATTGGGAACTGACCCTACCAGACCACAGGATTGACCCCATGCTCTCTGGAAGTCCAGGGAGGCTGCGGTCGCACCTAGGGTCGATGGATAACCAACCCTATGATCAACCCTACACCCTGGGGTCGCAGAAAACTGCGACCCTAACTACGACCCAACCTGCGACCCTAGCAATACAGCAAGCTTAAAATGGTTGGAATAAATTCTAATTAAATTCTATCGATTTGTTAGGTCTTTCTAGTGATATATCAGTGATCCTTCAAGCTTGAAAGAGGACCAAAGCTTCACCAAAGGTGAGGGAACAAGACCTAAACTAATTGGCTAATAATAAATTGTTTTATTTATTGAGTCCAACACTATGAATGATTCCATGCTTGTATGCATGTAATGTGCATTTAACATGTCATCTAATATTTCTATTATTACTGTTCATGCATATTTGATTTCATTGTTTATAACATGATGATGATGATGATGATGATGATGATAGGAATAGGCATGTGAATGTTTGTATTTGGATGGTGTACATGGTGCGGGTAGGGGATGGTATCAACTGGTACTTCAATGCCGTTTTCAATGGGGTATATTGTGCCATAGTTCTACTCAAGTCATATCCACTAAGTAAATGTTGGTGTACTTGATGCGGATAGATGATGGTATCAACCGGTACTTTAATGCCATTTTCATTGGGTATATTGTGCCATAGCTCTATACAAGTCTTGTCCACTAACATCGTTGTATCGCCATTACCTTAGCAGAGCTATTACGTTGTAGGGCTTCAGGGGAGGTTGGCTCGGACCGTGTAGTCTCTGACTCTGCCGGGGGCCTTAGCTCTATCTCTATGGTCATATTGAGGGATATTGGGGTGAGGCCTTGGATACACTGTTTGCCATTAGGATTGGTTAGTTACGAGCCCATTTTCCAAGCCCTCGCCAATAGGGGCTTACGTGTTGGAATGGTATCAACATGTACTTCAATGTCATTTTCATTGGGGTATATTGTGCCATAGTGGGTGCATGTGGGGTCGACAGTGTCATTTTCATTGGGCGGTTCCACAAAATCGTGTATAGAGGTGAGGCGGCCTCCGAACCTTTCTATAGCACATTGCTAACTTATATACCAGACCAAAGATATAAATTGAATGCATGCATATGTTTGTTGCATTGTTTTGTTTTCTCACTGAGCTCAAGTTGGAGAGCTTACCCTCGTGCACACAAATCTTTTAGTTTCTGATGTTGCAGGTACTACGGTTGAAGATTATGACAATATGCCAATATATGGATAGGTGGCGGCTATGATGAGCAAGCTATGGAGGACGAACATGGTTCATTAAGTGAGTGTTTCAACTATGGATACGCTTAGTGTTTAATTTTTATATTTGGATAATGTAATATGTATTAAATTATGTTTTAGTTACTTGGAGATAAATGGAATATCAATTATTTATCATGACTAGACCTCAGTTCATTATCTGTAAGACTTCTGCTATTTACTTTATTACCTCTGATTAATGTGGAATGTGTTTTGGTTTAACAACGTGGGCATAGCCTATTCGAGATCCTGGTTGAACTGTTGGTTTATTGATGGTTCATCACACCATTTTAGTTAGTTCAGAATTGGGGTGTGACAATCTGGGTCGAGAACCATCCAAGCAAATGCCAAATAATGATAATCAGACTGTAGTCAATCAAAGGGGGTGAACAACCAGGTCACTCTAGCCAATCTACCTAGACTACCAAGTGCCTTAGCCATGGTTGTAATAAACTTGGTCCAACCAAATGCAAAAACAACAATAGATGATACCGATTAGGCAAGTTACCATGGGGATCGCTACCCAAGTGGCTAATGCTATACAAACACCTCCGGGACAGACCAAGTACAATACCTGTTGGTAGCAACACTGTTCCTCCAATACCTATTGACCATAACATAGTGTCTACCATATAGTAGGTCCCAACAATGCACACCCCAGTACAGAGGCTTAGTGCACAACAAGAAGTTTATCAAGATGGTTACCCTTATCAGCCATCGATGTGTGGGATAGTTGTATCATGGAAGAATGATCTGACAAGGATTGATAAATGTTTTTTGAAGATAAAGCTAAGCTGATTTTTATCAAGGGATCAAATCTATTGTCGTGATATAACTAAACACAAGTTTATATAGGATGCAGTGCATCATTGACTTACTATTATGATTATAGAGGATGCACATACCTGATTTTAAATTCTCGTGCCTTGACAGGATACCTTCTCGATTTAACCTGTCAATTGGAGTTATAGATGTTGTTTTCATAGAATTAGTCCTGATTATACCAATCTAAGCCACTCTCATGATCAACAACATGAATATAGATGTGAACTAAATGAATAGTTAAAGGTTTAATCATTTTGAATGTACATCTTTTTTATTTACACCTGATTTATTGATGTACCAAAACATTCTCCAGATTTACTCTTGTAGTGCCTTGACCAATGGCATTATATACTCGATAGATCCTGTAACCATGAGGCTAAGAGCTATAGAACCTCTATTTCCATGTATTCGGACCACCTTGCAACCAATAACCAAGGGTTCAATTCATTTGGTATTTGGTTCGATTATCATAGATTTACTCCTTATCCTTTAAATCTAAGTTCACTAGGTAAAATAAGTGTTCATCATCACACTAAAATTGGAAGAAGAAAATGATTTGCTTTTGGATAAAGATTCTAATTCTTACATTTTCTGACCTCCGTTGATAAGGGGCTTGATTAATAAGGAAAATTATGGAAGATGATTTGATTTAGATAAATCTCTATAGCCAATAAACCTTAGATGAAGTAATGGAGAATCTGTTTTGAGATTTCTAGATGGATGGATTTGAATCATGCTTTGTAAAAGAGTTCATAGCAAGAAGTGAGAACTACCAAGAGTAGCTAGCAAGGAGTAGATAGCACTAAAGTAGAGTTACAGATGGCTATATCGGTGTAAATCTTGATAAGGCAGAAGATCTCTAAAGGCATATCTAAAAGTGGATACAAGGATGAAGTCAAAAATCATGGCATTGAAAATATTTAGATTAGTACAATAACTATTATGTTAATCCCAATGTCAAGTAAGATGATTTAGTAAAAGATGAAAAGTGAGTTTATTGGAATTAATAAGAATATAAGCATATACCCTAATGCTTATAGGTAGACTTGGGATATGTGGAGGGTAACAAAGAAAAAGATGATTTTCAGGATATATGGAAGAGAGATCAAGGTAAAACAGAAGTGATAAGAGAGATGTAAGCTACTGAGTGCAATATGAGATTATTAAGGATAGTCTTTGAAAAACCATAACAGATGAAGGAGCTAAATGTGCTCTTAAGACCTTTATACCAGATTTCTCTAGTTCAAGCCCATTTGGACTAGATGTCGTATTGGGTGAGTGTTATGAGAAATGTCCGAATCATATGGATGGACAAAATTTGGATGCAACCTAATTCAACTTGAGATTGCAGACTTTGATGTCATCTTGGAAATGGATTGGTTGTCACAACACTCTACAAGTGATTATGCTCATTAAGAGGTTATCATTTAAGAACAAAGATGGTGCATAATTTGGTTTTATTGAAAATATATTGCTTAGGAAGCGGAAGTTCATCCTCTCTACACTAAAGGCCAAGAGATGCAATAAAAAGAAAGGATTTGGATATATGGTATCTGTGGTAGACGTTACTAAATAAGTACCACGAATGAAAGAAATTAATGTGATATGAAAATTCCCTGATGTGTTTCCAGAAGACTTACCTGGGTTCCCACCAAATCGTTCAATCGAGTTTGTTATCGACTTGTTACCAGTGATGGCACCTATGTCAAAGACACCTTATAGAATAGCTCTTACAGAGTTAAAGGAATTAAAGACTCAACTACAAGAGTTATTAGACAAAGGTTCTAATCAGCTATGTATTGCATCATGGGGAGCGCCAATGTGATTCGTGAAGAAGAAAGACGATAGTATTTGGCTATGTATGTGTAAGATCCACACTCCACGAACCCGATCTAAACCTTGTTTCATGTCGTAACAGGTATTCTAATCATTACTTGACCAGATGGGACGAGCGGATGAAAACCAGGTATGAAATCGAACCAATCGGACCAATTTAGGTGTGAAAAGTTAGATACGGGTCGATGGTACCGGTCTATGGTATCGGTCGATGGTCGACTGGTATGGCCTGCGCAGCATGGATCCAAAAATGGATCTTTGCGGGTCCCATTTTCCAAATTTCAAATTGAAAGACTTTCCTAATGTTAGGAGGCTTCCTAAACTTAATCCTAGCCTGTATATGGACCCTTAAACCTTCTAAAATCTCTTCGATTAATCCTCACAAACCCTAGAAAGGAGAAAGAGGTTGAAGAAGGAGAATAAGCAAGCAAGGAGAGGGAAGAGCAGCCGTTGTCGTTCAACGAAGAACACATTACCGCAAGTCAACAGTAAGTGCTTAAACCTTCCTCTACAATAAGTATTCTAGGATGGTTAGTTATAGTTGGATCAATACCATGCAAAGCGAGGTATTGATCTAAACCCTGTTTACCGTCAAACCCTAAATTAGTGGTAAACCCTAGATTCAAGTTCTAGGTTGAAGATCATCGAATCTAGGACTTGAATGGAGTTGGAAACAACTCTAACTCAGTGTTCAAACCTAGAATGAATAGGAGAAACCCTAGGATCAATAGAGGGTGACTGATGGAAGGAGAAAACCAAGTGTATGGTCTTTCGGAGACATACCGGTCGCACCATAAGCCATCGGTACCGCGATCGGTACCTCCCGGAGACTGGTCTGTGGAGATCGGCCGACCATACAGGTCGCAGGTATTCCCCACAGTGCTGTGACCAGTACCTGTGACTGGTTTGCTCTGTGAAGAGTGTTTTTGACCCAGTCGGTTTTCCGACCAACGTAAACCCTAAGAGAATTGTTCTAACTAAACCCTAATATCGTGTAGGACCTTGTGATAGCATGTTTGGACCTTGTGACATGGAGCGAACTATCAATCAAGCGTCAGGTAAGGGAATCAGACCTAAACCCTAATGATAGCATGTTTAGACTTTGTGCATTCTCGCATGTCAACCTTTACTTTCAGTTATTATTATTGTTCATGCATACTTGCTACATTAGGTTGTGACTGTTAGGCATGTGATTGTTTTTTGTTGGTGTGTAGAATTGGAAGAACTGGAGGTCTGGGATCATTCCTCACACTAGCACCTTTCGTATCGTTCTATCTTAGCATGCTTGGTGTGGGTAGGGTATCAGGGGGAGGAAGTGGCATTGTGGTCTCCGACCTGGCCATTAGACTCTAGCTCTATCCCTATGCCGTAGGGAGCTGCGCTGGGACAGGACCTACTGTGATGACATATAGGATTGGTAAGTTGCGAGCCCAGTTTGTAAGCTCTCGCCAATAGGGGCATACGTGTTGGTATGGGTAGAGTATCAAGGGAGGTATTGGCGGTATTTGATCCGGATGCCTTAGCTCTATTTCAATTCCATGGTGGGTGTATGTGGGATGACAGTGGTGTTTGATCCATTGGGTGGCTTCACCCACTCGTGTATAGAGGTGCGGTGGCCGCCAATCCTTTCTATAGAACATTGAAAACTTAAAACCAGACCATAATGTGAATGTTACTCATGCATATGAATGTTGCATTGTCTGATTGTCTTACTGAGCTAAGTTGTGAGCTCACCCTTGTGTACACACTATTTTTAGATGTTGATGCAGGTTATACTATGGAGGACTATATGGATGCTCCAGTGAATGGAGGTGCTGCTGCTTTGGAAGTGCAAGCAGGAGAGGACGTGCATGACGCATCATGCGAGTGTCCTTTCTGCGTGTACCTTCAGGGTTTGATTTTATTTATTTCAGTTATTTTTCGATTGGAAATACAGTGATGTAAGGTTATTTACTTATGTTTTGGGTAATTGAACAATAGAATATTTTATATAAATTTATCAATAGATTACTCTGTTCATTTTATTTAAGACTTCTGCTGTATTTAACATATTCTGATTATGGTTACGTGCAATGGTTTGTATGAGTGGATACGGTCTTATTGAGATCCTGGTGTGAACCGTTGGTTCAGTGATGATTTACTCACACTTCTGGTTCAGTCGGAATTGGGTTGTGACAACTTGGTATCACAGATCGAGTTATGACAGAAGCTCATTACACCCCATATTCGGTACATCCAGGAAGCACCAAGATGTACCATGATTTAGGAAGATTATATTGATGGAGGGGTATGAAAGCGGATGTAGCTCGGTCCGTATTCCAATGTCTGAATTGCCAGCAAGTTTAAGCTGAAAGGTAGAGACCCGCAGGTTTGCTACAACCACTACCAGAGCCAGCATACAAGTGGGATTGTATCACAATGGATTTCGTCACTGGCCTTCCCTTGGCACCAAGGTCAGTGGTTGCAGTATGGGTTATAGTCGATCGACTTACCAAGACAGCTCGATTATCACTATCAGGCCTCAGTATACCATGAAGAAGCTGGCCAAGCAATATGTGGATAATATAGTCAGACTTCATGGCGTCCCAGAAAGTATAGTATCTGACAGAGATCCCCATTTTACATCAATGTTCTGGAAAAGATTACAAAAAGCCATGGGAACCAAGTTGAAGTTTAGTATAGCTTTTCATCCTCAATCAGACGGCACTCAGAAAGAACTATTCAAATCCTAGAAGATATGCTCATAGCGTGTGCTCTAGATTTCAAAGGAGCTTGGGATGAGAAGCTATCGCTCATCGAGTTTTCTTATAACAACATTTACTAGGCTATGATCCAGATGGCTCCATATGAGGCACTCTATGGGAAGAAATATCGTACACCTCTGTTATGGAAGGAGGTGGGAGAGAGAAGGATTGTAGGACCGGAGTTTATGAAGAAACTTGTCGAGTGATTGATCAAATTAAAGAAAGAGTGAAGACAGCTAAAGTCCGACAAAAGAACTATGCAGATAACTGACGTCGAGATATGGAGTTTGCGGTGGGTGACAAAGTGTTCTTAAAGATATCACCTGTGCATGGTTTGAAATAGTTTGGTAAGAAGGGGAAGCATTGTCCCAGGTATGCGGGACCATATAAGATCTTGACCAGACATGGTAATGTGGCATATCAACTAGCTCTACCACCATCAATGTTAAGCGTTCATGATGTGTTCCATGTTTCTTTGTTGAAGAAGTACATCAGGGATCCATCGCACATCTTGACAGCAAACGCACCAGACTTGACAGAGGACTTGACGTTCGAAGTTGTACCTATGATGCTCACAAGCTGAAAAGTACAACTTCTCCGAAGCAAGGATATCCACCATGTGAAAGTGCATTGGAAAAGCCAAGATGAGGAAGAAATTACTTGGGAGGAAGAGAACGCAATGAGAAAAGAATACCCTAACCTTTTTGATGACCAAGGTACATTCAAATTTCGAGGCCAAAATTTATTTTAAGGGTGGGGGAGTTGTGAAACCTACAGGAAAATGTCGGGGAGGAAATTTCTTTTATGGGTGGGGGAGTTGTATGACCCACACTCCATGAACCCGATCTAAACCTTGTTTCATGTTGTAACAGGTCTTCCAATCATTACTGGACCAGACAGGATGAGCGGATGATAACCAGGTATGAAATTGGACCAATCGGACCAACTCAGGTATGAAAAGTTAGATACCGGTCGATGGCACCGGTTTATGGTACCGGTCGATGGTCGACCGGTATGGCCTACGCAGCGTGGATCCGAAAACAGATCTCTGCGGGTCCAACTTTGCAAATTTCAAACCGAAGGACTTTCTTAATGTTAGGAAGCTTCTTAAACCTAATCCTAGCCTATATAAGGACCCTTAAACCTCCTAAAACCTCTTCCATTGATCCTTATAAACCCTAGAAAGGAGAAAGAGGTTGAAGAATGAGAATAAGGTAAGAAGGAGTGGGAAGAGCCGCCGTTGCCGTTCGACAAAGAACACATTACCGCAAGTCAACGGTAAGTGCTTAAACCTTCCTCTACAATAATTATTCTAGGATGGTTAGTTGTAGTTCGATCAATACCATGCAAAGCGAGGTATTTATCTAAACCCTGTTTGTCGTCAAACCATAAATTTGTGGTAAACCCTTGATTCAAGTTCTAGGTTGAAGATCATCGAAACTAGGACTTGAATGGAGTTGGAAACAACTCTAACTCAGTGTTCAGACCTAGAATGAATAGGAGAAACCCTAGGATCAATAGAGGGTGACCGACGGAAGGCGAGAACCAAGTGTATGGTCTTTCGGAGACATACCGGTCGACCATACTGGTCGAACCATATGCAACCGGTACCACGACTGGTACCTCTCATAGACTGGTCTGTGGGGACCGGCCAACCATACCGGTCACAGGTTTTCCCCACAGTGCTGCGACCGGTACTTGTGACCGGTCTACTCTATGAAGAGTGTTTTTAACCCAGTTGGTTTTCCGACCAACGTAAACCCTAAGAGAAATGTTCTAACTAAACTCTAAAAATGTGTAGGACCTTGTGATAGCACCTTTGGACCTTGTGATGCGGAGCGAACTATCAATCAAGCATCAGGTAAGAGAATCGGACCTAAACACTAATAATTTAATAATAGTAAACCGTTGTTAATAATTAAGATTCTGTAGATTGATGTTTGTTCATTCTCGCATGTCATCCTTTACTTTCAGTAATTATTATTGTTCATGCGTACTTGCTATGCTAGCTTGTGACTGTTAGGCATGTGATTGTTTTTGTTGGTGTGTGGAATGGAAAAGACTGGAGGCCTGGGATCATTCCTCACACTAGCTCCTTTCGTATATTTCTGCCTTAGCATGCTTGGTGCGGGTAGGGTATCAGGGGGAGGAAGTGGCATTGGGGTCTCCGGCCTGGCCACTAGACTCTAGCTCTATCTCTATGCCGTAGGGAGCTGCGCTAGGACAGGTTCTACTGTGATGACATATAAGATTGGTTAGTTGCGAGCCCAGTTTGAAAGCCCTCACCAATAGGGGCTTACGTGTTGGTATGGGTAGAGTATCAAGGGAGGTGTTGGCGGTGTTTGATACAGATGCCTTAGCTCTATCTCTATTCGATGGTGGGTGCATGCAGGATGACAGTGGTATTTGATCCATTGGGCGACACACTCATGTATAGAGGGCGGTGGCCGCCCATCCTTTCTATTGCACATTGCAAACTTAAAACCAGACCATAATGTGAATGTTACTCATGCATATGAATGTTGCATTGTTTGGTTGTCTTACTGAGTGAAGTTGTGTGCTCACCCTTGTGAACACACTATTTTTAAATGTTGATGCAGGTTATACTGCGTAGGACTATATGGATGCTCCGGTGTATGGAGGTGTTGCTGCTTCGGAAGTGCAAGCAGGAGAGGACGAGCATGACGCTTCATGCGAGTGCCCTTTCTGCGTGGACCTTTAGGATTTGATTTTATTTATTTCAGTTATTTTTCGATTGAAAATATAGTGATGTATGGATATTTACTTAAGTTTTGGGTAATTGAATAATTAAATATTTTATCTAATTTATCAATAGATTACTCAGTTCATTTCATTTAAGACTTCCGCTGTATTTATTATATTCTGATATTGTTACGTGCAATGGATTGTATGAGTGGACACGATCTTATTGAGATCCTGGTGTGAACCGATGGTTCAGTGACGATTCACTCACACTTCTGGTTCAGCCGGAATTGGGGTGTGACAACTTGGTATCTGAGATCGAATTATGACAGAAGCTCATTAGACCCCATATTCGGTACATCCAGGAAGCACTAAGATGTACCATGATTTAGGAAGATTATATTGGTTGAGTGGTGTGAAAGTAGATGTAGCTCGGTCCGTATTCAAATGTCTGAATTGCTAGCAAGTTTAACCTGAAAGGCAGAGACCCACAGATTTGCTACAACCACTACCAGAGCCATCATGGAAGTGGGATTGTATCACAATAGATTTCGTCACTAGCCTACCCTTGACACCAAGGTCAGTGGATGCAGTATGGGTTATAGTTAATCAACTTACAAAGACAGCTCGATTCATCGCTATCAGAACTCAGTATACCATGGAGATGCTAGCAAAGCTATATGTGGATAATATAGTTAGACTTCATGGCGTCCTAGAAAGTATAGTATTTGACAGAGATCCCCATTTTACATCAAAGTTCTGGGAAGGATTACAGAAAGCCATGGGAACCAAGTTGAACTTTAGAACAACTTTTCATCCTCAAACAGACGACAGTCAGAAAGAACTATTCAAATCCTAGAAGATATGCTCAGAGCGTGTGCTTTAGATTTCAAAGGAGCTTGGGACGAGAAGCTATCGATCATCGAGTTTACTTATAATAACATTTACCAGGCTACGATCCAGATGGCTCCATATGAGGCACACTATGGAAAGAAATGTCGTACACCTCTGTTATGGAAGGAGGAGGGAGAGAGAAAGATTATAGGATCAGAGTTTGTGAAGAAACTTGTCGAGTGATTGATCAAATTAAGGAAAGAGTGAAGACAGCTCAAGTTCGAGAAAAGCACTATGCAAATAACTAACGTCGAGATATGGAGTTTGTAGTGGGTGACAAAGTGTTCTTAAAGATATCACCTGTGTGAGGTCTAAAACGGTTTGGTAAGAAGGGGAAGCTATGTCCCAGGTATGTGGGACCATATGAGATCTTGATCAGACTTGGTAATGTGCCATATCATCTGGCTCTACCACCATCTATGTTAAGCGTTCATGATGTGTTCCATGTTTCTTTGTTGAAGAAGTACGTCAGGGATCCATCGCACATCTTGAGAGTAGACCCACCAGACTTGACAGAGGACTTAACGTTTGAAGTTGTACTGTGATACTCACAAGCTGAAAAGTACAACATCTCCGAAGCAAGGATATCCACAATGTGAAAGTGCATTGGAAAAGCTAAGATGAAGAAGAAATTACTTTGGAGGAAGAGAACGCAATGAGAAAGGAATACCCTAACCTTTTCGATGACCAAGGTACGTTCAAATTTCGAGGCCAAAATTTATTTTAAGGGTGGGGGAGTTGTGAAACCTACATGCAAATTTCAGGGAGGAAATTTCTCTTATGGGTGGGGGAGTTGTAAGACCCACACTCCATGAACCCGATCTAAACCTTGTTTCATGTCGTAACAGGTCTTCCAATCATTACTGGACTAGACGGGACGAGCGGATGACAACCAGGTATGAAACCAGACCAATCGGACCAATTCAGGTATGAAAAGTTAGATCCTGGTCGATGGCACCGGTCTATGGTACCGGTCGATGGCACCGGTCTATGGTACCGGTCGATGGCACCGGTCTATGGTACCGGTCGATGGTCGACCGGTATGGCCTGTTCAGCATAGATCCAGAAACGGTTCTCTGCGGGTCCTACTTTGCAAATTTCAAACTGAAGGACTTTCCTAATGTTAGGAGGCGTCCTAAACCTAATCTTAGCCAATGTAAGGACCCCTAAATCTCCTAAAGCCTCTTCCATTGATCCTTATAAACCCTAGAAAGAAGAAAGAGGTTGAAGAAGGAGAATAAGCTAAGAAGGAGTGAGAAGAGCCGCCATTGCCGTTCGATGAAGAACACATTACCGCAAGTCAACGGTAAGTGCTTAAACCTTCCTCTACAATAAGTATACTAGGATGGTTAGTTGTAGTTGGATCAATACCATGCAAAGCGAGGTATTGATCTAAACCCTGTTTGCCGTCAAACAATAAATTTGTGGTAAACCCTTGATTCAAGTTCTAGGTTGAAGACCATCTAAATTAAAACTTGAATGGAGTTGGAAACAACTCTAACTCAGTGTTCAGACCTTGAATGAATAGAAAAAATCCTAGGATCAATAGAGGGTGACCGACGAAAGGCGATAACCAAGTGTATGGTCTTTCGGAGCCATACTGATCGACCATACCGGTCCTACCATATGCAACCGGTACAGCGACTGGTACCTCCCGTAGACTGGTCTGTGGGGACTGGCCAACCATACCGGTCGTAGGTTTTACCCATAGTGCTGTGATTGGTACCTGTGACCGGTCTGCTCTGTGAAGAGTGTTTTTAACCTAGTTGGTTTTCTGACCACCGTAAACCCTAAGAGAAATGTTCTAACTAAACCCTAATAACGTGTAGGACCTTGTGATAGCACCTTTGGACCTTGTGACGCGGAACGAACTATCAATCAAGCATCAGGTAAGGGAATCAGACCTAAACACTAATAATTTAATAACAGTAAACCGCTGTTAATAATTAAGATTCTGTGGATTGATGTTTGTTCATTCTCGCATGTAATCCTTTACTTTCAGTAATTATTATTGTTCATGCATACTTGCTATGCTAGCTTATGACTGTTAGACATGTGATTGTTTTCGTTGGTGTGTGGAATGGAAAGGAGTGGATGTCTAGGATCATTCCTCACACTAGCACCTTTCGTATCGTTCTGTCTTAGCATGCTTGGTGCGGGTAGGGTATCAGGGGGAGGAAGTGGCATTGTGGTCTCCAACCTGGCCACTAGACTGTAGTTCTATCTCTATGTCATAGGGAGCTGCGCTGGGACAGGGCTTACTATGATGACATATAGGATTGGTTAGTTGCGAGCCCAGTTTGCAAGCCCTCACCAATAGGGGCTTACGTGTTGGTATGGGTAGAGTATCAAGGGAGGTGTTGGCGGTGTTTGATCCGGATGCCTTAGCTCTATCTCTATTCCATGGTGGGTGCATGCGGGACGACAGTGGTGTTTGATCCATTGGGCGGCTTCACATACTCGTGTATAGAGGTGCGGTAGCCGCCAATCCTTTATATATCACATTGCAAACTTAAAATCAGACCATAATGTAAATGTTACTCATGCATATGAATGTTGCATTGTTTGCTTGTCTTACTGAGCTAAGTTGTGAGCTCACCCTTGTGTACACACTATTTTTAGATGTTGATGCAGGTTATACAGTGGAAGACTATATGGATGCTCCGGTGTATGGAGGTGTTGCTGCTTTGGAAGTGCAAGCAGGAGAGGACGAGCATGACGCTTCATGCGAGTGCCCTTTCTACGTGTACCTTTAGGATTTGATTTCATTTTTTTCTGTTCTTTTTCGGTTGGAAATATAGTGATGTAAGAATATTTACTTAAGTTTTGGATAATTGAATAATTGAATATTTTATTTAAATTTATCAATAGATTACTCAGTTCATTTTATTTAAGACTTCTGCTGTATTTATTATATTCGGATTGTGGTTTCGTGCAATGGTTTGTATGAGTGGACACGGTCTTATTGAGATCCTGGTGTGAACCGTTGGTTCAATGACGATTCACTCAAACTTCTGGTTCAGTCGGAATTGGGGTGTGACAGCTTAGTATCAGAGATCGAGTTATGACAGAAGCTCATTACACCCCATATTTGGTACATCCAGGAAGCACCAAGATCTACCATGATTTAGGAAGATTATATTGGTGGAGGGGTATGAAAGCAGATGTAGCTCGGTCCGTATTCCAATGTCTGAATTTCCAGCAAGTTAAAGCTGAAAGGCAGAGACCCACAGATTTGCTACAACCATTACCAGAGCCAGCATGGAAGTGGGATTGTATCACAATGGATTTCGTCACTGACCTACCCTTGACACCAAGGTCAGTGGATGCAGTATGGGTTATAATTGATCGACTCACAAAGACAGCTCGATTCATCGCTATCAGACCTCAGTATACCATGGAGAAGCTGGCGAAGATATATGTGGATAATATAGTCAGACTTCATGGCGTCCTAGAAAGTATAGTATCTGACAGAGATCCCCATTTTACATCAAAGTTCTGGGAAGGATTACAGAAAACCATGGGAACCAAGTCAAAGTTTAGTACAGCTTTTCATCCTCAAACAGACGGCAGTCAGAAAGAACTATTCAAATCCTAGAAGATATGCTCAGAGCGTGTGCTCTAGATTTCAAAAGGAGCTTGGGACGAGAAGCTATCGCTCACCGAGTTTGCTTATAACAACATTTACCAGGCTACAATCCAGATGGGTCCATATGAGGCACTCTATAGGAAGAAATGTCGTACACCTCTGTCATGGAAGGAGGTGGGAGAGAGAAAGATTGTAGGACCGGAGTTTGTTACGAAACTTATCGAGTGATTGATCAAATTAAGGAAAGAATGAAGACCGCTCAAGTTCAAGAAAAGCACTATGCAGATAACTGACGTCGAGATCTGGAGTTTGCAGTGGGTGACAAAGTGTCCTTAAAGATATCACCTGTGCAAAGTCTGAAACGGTTTGGTAAGAAGGGGAAGCTATGCCCCAAGTATGTGGGACCAAATGAGATCTTGACCAAACGTGGTAATGTGGCATATCAATTGAATCTACCACCATCTATGTCAAGCGTTCATGATGTGTTCCATGTTTCTTTATTGATGAAGTACATCAGGGATCCATCGCACATCTTGACAGCAGACCCACTAGACTTGACAGATGACTCGACGTTTGAAGTTGTACCTGTGATGCTCACAAGCCGAAAAGTACAACATCTCCGAAGCAAGGATATCCACCATGTGAAAGTGCATTGGAAAAGCCAAGATGAGGAAGAGAACGCAATGAGAAAGGAATACCCTAACCTTTTCCACGACCAAGGTATGTTCAAATTTTGAGGCCAAAATTTACTTTAAGGGTTGGGGAGTTGTGAAACCTACATGCAAATTTTGGGGAGGAAATTTCTTTTAAGGGTGGGGGAGTTGTAAGACCCACACTCCATGAACCCGATCTAAACATTGTTTCATGTCGTAACAGGTCTTCCAATCATTACTGGACCAGACGGGACGAGCGGATGACAACCAGGTTTGAAATCGAACCAATCGGACCAATTCAGGTATGAAAAGTTAGATACCGTTCGATGGCACCGGTCTATGTTACCGGTCGATGGTCGATCGGTATGGCCTGAGCAGCGTGGATCTAGAAACGGATCTCTTTGGGTCCTACATTCCAAATTTCAAACCGAAGGACTTTCCTAATGTTAAGAGGCTTCCTAAAACTAATCCTAGCCTATATAAGGACACTTAAACCTCCTAAAACCTCTTCCAATGATCCTCATAAACCCTAGAAAAGAGAAAGAGGTTAAATAAGGAGAATAAGCTAAGAAGGAGAGGGAAGAGATACCGGTCGCAAGTTTTCCCCACAGTGCTCCGACCGGTACTTGTGACCGGTCTGCTCTATGATGAGTGTTTTTGACCCAATTGGTTTTTCAACCAACGTAAACCCTAAGAGAACTTTTCTAACTAAACCCTAATATCGTGTAGGACCTTATGATAGCACATTTGGACCTTGTGACGCAGAGCGAACTATCAATCAAGCGTCAGGTATGGGAATCAGACCTAAACCCTAATAATTTAATAACAATAAACCGTTGTTAATAATTATGATTCTATGGATTGATGTTTGTGCATTCTCGCATGTCATCCTCTAATTTCAGCTATTATTATTGTTCACGCATACTTTCTATGCTAGGTTGGGACTGTTAGGCATGTGATTGTTTTCATTGGTGTATGGAATGGGAAGGACTGGAGGTCTGGGATCATTCCTGACACTAGCACCTTTCGTATCATTCTATCTTAGCATGCTTGGTGTGGGTAGGGTATCAGGGGGAGGAAGTGGCGTTGTGGTCTCCGGCCTGGCCACTAGACTCTAGCTCTATCTCTATGCCATAGGGAGCTGTGCTGGGACAGGGCCTATTGTGATGACATATAGGATTGGTTAGTTGTGAACCCAGTTTGCAAGCCCTCGTCAATAGGGGCTTACGTGTTGGTATGGGTAGAGTATCAGAGGAGTTGTTGGCGGTGTTTGATCCGGATGCCTGAGCCCTATCTCTATTCCATGGTGGGTGTATGGGGGACGAAAATGATGTTTGATCCATTGGGCAGCTTCACATACTCGTGTATAGAGGTGCGGTGGCCGCCAATCCATTCTTTAGCACATTGCAAACTTAAAACCAGACCATAATGTGAATGTTACTCATGCTTATGAATGTTGCATTGTTTGATTGTCTTACTGAGCTAAGTTGTGAGCTCACCCTTATGTACACACTATTTTTAGATGTTTATGCCAGTTATACTGTGGAGGACTATATGGATGCTTTGGTGTTTGGAGGTGTGGCTGCTTTGGAAGTGCAAGTAGGAGAGGACGAGCATGACGCATCATGCAAGTGCCGTTTCAGCGTGTACCTTTAGGATTTGATTTTATTTGTTTCTATTATTTTTGGATGGAAATACAGTGATGTAAATATATTTACTTATGTTTTGGATAATTGAATAATTGAATATTTTATTTAAATTTATCAGTAGATTACTCAGTTCATTTTATTTAAGACTTCCGCTATATTTATTGTAATATGATTGTGGTTATGTGAATGGTTTGTATGAGTGGACACGGTGTTATTGAGATCCTGGTATGAACCATTGGTTCAGTGACAGTTCACTCACACTTCTGGTTCAGTCCGAATTGGGGTGTGACAACTTGGTATCAGAGATCGAGTTTTGACAGAAGCTCATTACACCCCATATTCGGTACATCCATGAAGCACCAAGATGTACCATGATTTAGGAAGATTATATTGGTGGAGGGGTATGAAAGTGGATGTATCTCGGTTCGTATTTCAATGTCTGAATTGCTAGCAAGTTCAACCTGAAACGGAGAGATCCGCAGGTTTGCAACAACCACTACCGGAGCCAGCATGGAAGTGGGATTGTATCCCAATGGATTTTGTCATTGGCCTACCCTTGACACCATGGCCAGTGGATGCATTATGGGTTATAGTTGATCGACTTACCAAGACAGCTCGATTCATCTCTATCATACCTCAGTATACCATGAAAAAGCTGGCCAAGCTATATTTGATAATATAGTCAGACTTCTTGGCGTCCCAGAAAGTATAGTATCTGATAGAGATCCCCGTTTTACATCAAAGTTCTGGGATGGATTACA
The DNA here is from genome assembly GCA_028583415.1 of Protea cynaroides. NCBI lineage: Eukaryota > Viridiplantae > Streptophyta > Magnoliopsida > Proteales > Proteaceae > Protea > Protea cynaroides. The sequence goes on along the minus strand of CM053273.1, from coordinate 54,916,268 downwards.
GAAAGTCATGGGAACCAAGTTGAAGTTTAGTATAGCTTTTCATCCTCAAACAGACTGGCAGTCAGAAAGAACTATTCAAATCTTAGAAGATATGCTCAGAGCGTGTGCTCAAGATTTCAAAGGAGCTTGGGACGAGAAGTTATCGCTCATCGAGTTTGCTCATAACAACAGTTAACAGGCTACGATCTAGATGGCTCCATGTGAGACACTCTATGGGAAGAAATGTTGTACACCTCTGTTATGGAATGAGGAGGGAGAGAGAAGGATTGTAGGACCAGAGTTTGTCGAAAAAACTTGTCGAGTGATTGATCAAATTGTGGAAAGAGTGAAGACAGCTCAAGTTTGACAAAAGCACTATGCAGATAATCGACATCGAGATCTAGAGTTTGCAGTGGGGGACAAAGTGTTCTTAAAGATATCACCTGTGCGATGTTTGAAACGGTTTGGTATGAAGGGGAAGCTATGCCCCAGGTATGTGGGACCATATGAGATTTTGACCAGACGTGGTAATGTGGCATATCAGCTGGCTCTACCACCATTTATGTCAAGCATTCATGATGTGTTCCATGTTTCTTTATTGAAGACGTACGTCAGGGATCCATCGCACATCTTGACAGCAAACCCATCAGACTTCTTGACGTTTGAAGTTGTACCTGTGATGCTCAGAAGCCGAAAAGTACATCTCCGAAGCAAGGATATCCACTATGTGGAAGTGCATTGGAAAAGACAAGATGTGGAAGAAATTACTTGGGAGGAAGAGAACGCAATGAGAAAGGAATACCCTAAACTTTTCGATGACCAAGGTGCATTCAAATTTCGAGGCCAAAATTTATTTTAAGGGTGGGGGAGTTGTGAAACCTACATGCAAATTTCGGGGATAAAATTTCTTTTAAGGGTGGGGGAGTTGTAAAGTAAGACCCGTATCAAACTAACCCGGTCTTACCACCTTGAACCAGGGCTACCCATCATGGTCGAGCCAAATGGATCAAGTGCGTGAGGGAGATCGCGATCCCAAGTATTAAGCTGACCCAAAAACACTAAAAATAGGGGGAGGGTCACACACCCACCTAGGCAGGGTCGGACCCCCCAAAATAGAAAGTCAGACCCTGAGTTTTTAACCGGGGGTTGGACATTTTAGAACTAGGGGTCGACGGGATCTCCGACCCCCTCATTGACCCCCAGTCTGCCGACAGAAACCGTGATTTGGAAACTTTTCAAATTTCAATGGGATTCTTTCCTAATCTCAATGGGACTTATTTTTGGAGTTTCTACTCTATAAATAGGACGTCCCTAATCCTCTTTTACTCATTTTGGAACCCTAATTGGATTGAGAGAAATTAAAGAGAAGGAGAAGAGAAAGAGAAGAGAAGGAAAGTGGAGAAGAAGGTCAAAGAGAAGGCTTCAGAGAACCAAGCCTAATTCTCAGGTATGGATACTATCTCCACGTAATTCTATTGACCTTAGAATGGATAGTGAAGATGGAATGATCTAGGAGAAACCCAAATCATCCATCCATGGTTAGGTTTTCATGGAAAACCATGGGAGAAATCATAAAAACCATATAGGTGAATGAACTACAGTTCTAGACCATAGAACATGTGTGGAATGGATTGTTAAAGCAAGCCATAGAACCCAAACACGAATGAATGAACTATAGGATGAAAATTTGACTAAACCCATAGGGGATCGCATGGGGGGTCGATGGCCAATCGACCCTACCAGACCCTAACGGTCGACCCCCAGTGTTCGAGAAGTACAGATTGTGGGTGGTCGCACCCAGAGTCGATGGATCCTCCGACCCTGGCATCGACCCCCAGTTAACGGCATGTTTTTTAAAGTCTGAATTAATTCTAATTAAATTCTATCGACTTGATTAGGCCTTCTAGTGATATAATATCGATATATAGTTGATTCTTAAAGCTTGAAAGAGGACCCACGATCAAGTTAAGGTGAGGGAACAAGACCTAAACTAATTGGTCAATAATAAACTATTTTATTCTTGAGTCCAATGCCATGATTGATCCTTTACGTGTATGCTTGTTATGTGCATTCAACATGTCATCCAATATTTCTATTATTACTGTCCATGCATATTTAATTATTGTTTATAACATAACGATGATGATGATGATAGGAATAGGCATGTGGATGTATGTGTGTGGTTGGTGTGCTTGATGCGAGCGAGTATCAGGGGGAGGTGTCATAGGCGGGGCCTCAGCACTCTAGCTCTATCTCTAACTCAAGTCTTGTCCACTGACATCGTCGTAACGCCATTACCTTAATAGAACTATTACGTCGTAGGGTATGGGGGGTGGTGGTCTCGGACCGTGTAGTCTCTGACTCTGTCGGGGGGCCTTAGCCCTATCTCTGTGGATGTATTGAGGGATGCTGAGGTGAGGCCTTAGATACACTGATTGGCATTAGGATTGGTTAGTTGTGAGCCCAGTTTGTGAGCCCTTTCCAGCAGGGGCTTACGTGTTGGTATGGACAACGGGTCCAGCAATAAACGTGACATTTGGGTGTACATTGTCCATGGTGGGTGCATGTGGGTCGACAATAAACGTTACCTTTGGGCGGCTTCACACACTCGTGTATAGAGGTGTGGCGTCAATAAACGTGACCTTTGGCCACCTATCCTTTCTATAGCACATTGCAAACTTATTTATCAGACCAAAGATATGAATTGAATGCACGCACATGTATGTTGCATTGTTTTGTTTGCTCATTGAGCCATGATGTGTGCTCACCCTCTCGACGTCGAATATTTTTAGTTGATGATGGAGGTACTACAGTTGAAGATTATATGAATGCTCCGGTGTATGCGCGTGTTGCTGCAATGGAAGCTGAAGACTTGGAGGATACGCATGACCCCTCATGCGAGTGCAACTCATGCATATTCTATTAGAATTTTGTTTGAATTTATAAAAGGATGTAATTGATATTTTATTTATTTATGTCTCAGTTGATACAACAATAACTTGATATTTTAATTATGATTATTACATTAAGAGTTCTCAGTTCATTTACTATAAGACTTCCGCTATTGTGTATTTATTTTGATTATGGTTGTGGATGTGCATGGTTTTATTTTTAATGGATACCGCCTATTAGAGATCCTGGTTGAACCGTTGGTTTATTAGCGGTTCATCACACCGTTCTGAATGGTGCAGAATTGGGGTGTGACATGTAAGGCTCACACTCCATGAACCCGATCTAAACCTTGTTTCATGTCAGAACAGGTCATCCAATCATTACTGTACCAGACGGGATGAGCGGATGACAACAAGGTATGAAATCGGACCTATCGGATCAATTCAGGTATGAAAAGTTGGATACCAGTCGTTGGTACTGGTCTATGGTACCGGTCGATGGTCGACCGGTATGGCCTGTGTAGCATGGATCCAGAAATGGATCTCTACGGGTCCAACTTTCCAAATTTCAAACAGAAGGACTTTCCTAATGTTAAGAGGCTTCCTAAACCTAATCCTAGCCTATATAAGGACCCTTCAACCTCCTAAAACCTTTTCCGATGATCCTTAGAAACCCTAGAAAGGAGAAAGAGGTTGAAGAAGGAGAATAAGCTAGGAAAGAGAGGGAAGAGCCGCCGTTGCCGTTCGAAGAACACTTTACTGCAAGTCAACGGTAAATGCTTAAACCTTCCTCTACAATAAGTATTCTAGTATGGTTAGTTGTAGTTCGATCAATACCATGCAAAGCGAGGTATTGATCTAAACCCTGTTTCCCGTCAAACCCTAAATTAGTGGTAAACCCTAGATTCAAATTCTAGGTTGAAGATCATCGAAACTAGGACTTGAATGGAGTTGGAAACAACTCTAACTCAGTATTCAGACCTAGAATGAATAGGGAGAAACCCTACGGTCAATAGAGGGTGACCGATAGAAGGCGATAACCAAGTGTATGGTCTTTCAGAGTCATACCGGTCGACCAAATCGGTCACACCATATGCGACCGGTACCACTACCGATACCTCCAGAAGACTGGTCTATGGGGACCGGCCGACCATACCGGTCGCAGGTTTTCCCATAGTGCTATGACTGGTACATGTGACCGGTCTGCTCTGTGAAGTGTGTTTTTGACCCAATTGGTTTTCTGACCAACGTAAACCCTAAGAGAACTGTTATAACTAAACCCTAATTTCATGTAGGACCTTGTGATAGCACGTTTGGACCTTGTGACACGGAGCAAACTATCGATCAAGCATAAGGTAAGGGAATCGGACCTAAACCCTAATAATTTAATAACATTAAAACGTTGTTAATAATTATGATTCTGTGGATTAATGTTTGTGCATTCTCGCATGTCAACCTTTACTTTCAGTTATTATTGTTGTTCATGCATACTTGCTATGCTAGGTTGTGACTGTTAGGCATGTGATTGTTTTTGTTGGTACGTGAATGGGAAGGACTGGAGGTCTGGGATCATTCCTCACACTAGCACCTTTCGCATCGTTCTATCTTAGCATGCTTGGTATGGGTAGGGTATCAAGGGGAGGAAGTGGCATTGTGGTCTCCGGCCTGGCCACTAGACTCTAGCTCTATCTCTATGCCGTAGGGAGCTGTATTGGGACAGGGCCTACAGTGATGACATATAGGATTGGTTAGTTACGAGCCTAGTTTGCAAGCCCTCGCCAATAGGGGCTTACGTGTTGGTATAGGTAGAGTATCAGGGGAGGTGTTGGCGGTGTTTGATCCGGATGCCTTAGCTCTATTTCTATTCCATGGTGGGTGCATGTGGGATGATAGTGGTGATTGATCCATTGGGCAGCTTCACACACTCGTGTATAGAGGTGTGGTGACCGCCAGTCCTTTATATAGTACAATACAAACTTAAAACCAGACCATAATGTGAATGTTACTCATGCATATGAATGTTGCGTTATCTGATTATCTTACTAAGCTAAGTTGTGAGCTCACCCTTGTGTACACACTATTTTTAGATGTTGATCCAGGTTATATTGTGTAGGACTATATGGATACTCTGGTGTATGGAGGTGTTGCTGCATTGGAAGTGCAAGCAGGAGAGGACGAGCATGACGCTTCATGCGAGTGCCCTTTCTGCATGTACCTTTAGGATTTAATTTTATTTATTTCAGTTATTTTTTCGTTGGAAATACAGTGATGTAAAGATATTTACTTAAGTTTTGGGTAATTGAATAATTTAATGTTTTATTTATATTTATCATTAGATTACTCAGTTCTTTGTATTTAATACTTTCGTTGTATTTATTATATTCTGATTGTTGTTTTGTGCAATGGTTTGTATTAGTGGACACGGTTTTATTGAGATCCTGGTGTGAATCGTTGGTTCAGTTACGGTTCACTCACACTTCTGGTTCAGCCAAAATTAGGGTGTGACAGTATGGACTACCAGGAATTGAACAAGCTCACCATAAAGAATTGATATCCATTACTATGGATTGATGACTTGTTCGATCAATTGCAAGGTGCAAAGGTATTTTCTAAGATTGATCTTCAGTCAAGATATCATCAATTGAAGAATTTGGACAGCGATATTCTGAAGATAGCTTTTAAAATCGGGAATGAGCATTATAAGTTCCTGGTTATGTCTTTGGTTTGACCAATGCACCTGCATATTATATAGAGCTTACAAACTGGGTATTCCATGACGTGTTGGACACTTCGGTCATAGCTTTTATCGATGATAATTTTGTCTATTCCAAAGACAAAGAAAGTCTCGTAACGGATCTTAGAGCAGACTTACAATGGATAAGAAAGGAGAAGCTTTGTGCTAATTTAATAAATATGAGTTCTGGTTGAATGAAGCACAATTCTTAGGTCACATAATATCCTCGAAAGGAATAAATGTGGATCCCAGCTAGATAAAAGCTATTGTGGGGTGAGAAGTGCCTAAGAGCATTACTGAGATTAGAAGTTCCTTGGGTTTAGCTGGTTATTATAGATAATTCATGGAGGACTACTCTTAAATCACAATACCTCTTACTAAGCTAACCAGGAAGGGAGAGGAGTTTATTTGGACTAACAAGTGTGAAGAATGTTTCCAGATTCTAAATGCAAGATTGATATCAGCTCCCATCTTGATCGTTCTGGCACCAGGGAATCCTTTTACCCTACACACCGATGCTTCTGGATTGGGTTTAGTATGCGGGTTGATGCAAGGTGAATAAATGATTGCATATGCTTCAAGATAACTAAAGGAGGATCAGAAGAGTTACCTTACTCATGACTTGGAGTTAGCGACGGTGATTCATGCAATTGACACTTGGAGACATTATCTATACAAAGAAGAACTTCAGATTAAATTGGATCACATGAATTTTACCTATCTCTTAACCCAAAAAGAGCTGAATAGGGAGCAAAGAAGATGGTTAGAACACCTGAAGGATTAAGACTGTGATATTCAGCGTCACCTGAGTAAGGATAAGATGGTAGTTAAGGCTTCGAGCAAAAAGGGGAATAATGAAGCCAAAAGGAGGACCTAGTACAAATGCTGCCATATGTTTCACAACAATATTTTGGATTTGGAAGAAGAGTAACATATAATAGAAACTCATGATGATCCAATTGAGCGATAACTTATGGATGAACTTATGGAGGAATAGTTTCTCGCTTGATTCGCAGCGTTAAAGATCATCTTTGATTTAATGGATGAAGAAATGGTAGCAATTCTATTAGATCCATATTTGAGAGTGGTACAAGAAGATTTATAGAAAGAAAAACCTAACCATGACTTAGATTGGATGCGGAGAAGGTCCTGAGATACAGAGGATGATTATGCATACCTGAAAGTGAAAAACTCAAATCATAGATACGAAATAATGCTAGAAGCTCATTCCACACTGTATTCGATACATCTCGGTGGTACAAAAAAAATATACCAATATTTATCATGAGCTAAAGAGATTGTACTAGTAAAGAGGAATGATAACAGATATGGCTTAGTGCGTGTTCTAGTGTCTGAATTACTGACAAGTAAAGGCTAAAAGACAAAGACCAGCACGCTTGCTACAACCACAATTGAAGCCAGTTTGGAAGTGGAATTACATTACAATGGACTATGTCACCGGTTTACCACTAACTCCCAGATCGATTGACGCATTTTGGGTGATTGTTGATCTCCTTATGAAGACAGCTCGTTTCATTGCTATAAGACCTCGGTATGCTTAGGAAAGGCTAGCTAAGTTGTATGTGGATAATATTATCTAACTGAATGCTATGTCTGAGAGCATGGTGTCGGATAGGAGCTCATGTTTTACCTCAAAGTTTTAGGAGAGACTACAAAAAGCGATGGGAGTAAAGTTACAGTTTAGCACTGCATTTCATCCTCAAACAGACAGACAGTCGGAGAGGACTATATAGTTCCTAGGAGGTATTGTCACACCCCAATTCTGAACCAACCAGAATGGTGTGATGAACCATCTATGAACCAACAGTTCAATCAGGATCTTGTATAGGCTGCGTCCATTTGACCAAACCAGATACAATCACAACCATAATCAGAGTAAATAAACAATAGCGGAATTCTTTGATATTAATGAACTAAGTATTTAACAGTGATAACATAATTAATTATCCAATTATCTCCAAATGACTCAAGATATAAAATAAAATAAAGTAATCAATTACATGTTTTGATAATCAAACAACTAAATTTAATCGAAAACACATGAGTTGCACTCACACGACGAATCATGTGACTCCACCATAGCTTCCATATCCATCTCAACAATATGTCTGTACATTTGTGCATTCATAAAATCCTCCACGGTAGGACCTGCATCATCAACTAAAAATATTCGACGTCAAAATGGTGAGCACACATCATGGCTCAGTGAGCAAACAAAACAATGGAACAAATATACGCATGCAGTCAATTCATATCATTGGTCTGGTTTATAAGTTTGCAATGTGCTATAGAAAGGATTGGTGGCTGTCACACCTCTATACACGAGTGTGTGAGCTGCCCAATGGATCAAACACCATTACCATCCCACACACACCCATCATGGAATAGAAATAGAGCTAAATTGCCCGGATCAAACACTGCATAACACTTCCCCTGATACATTACCCATACCAACACGTAAGCCCCTATTGGCGTGGGCTTGCAAACTAGGCTTGCAACTAACCAACCCTAATGCCAAACAGTGTATCCAAGGCCTCACCCTAGAATCTCTCAATACATCCATAGAAATAGCACTAAGGTCCCCCGACAGAGTCAGAGAATACACGGTCCGAGACCACCTCCCCTGATGCCCTACGACGTAATAGTTTTACTGAGATAATGGTGATACGACGATGTTAATGGGCAAGACTTGTGTAGAGATAGAGGCAGAGTCTGGTGATCAGGATGAACCACAGTGTCATGTCCTCCCCTTGATGCTCCACTCGCATCAAGCACACTAACCACACACATACATTCACATGCCTATTCCTAATATCATCATCAACATCATGTTATAAATAAACAGAATTAAATATGCATGAGCAGAAATAGCAGGAATATTGGATGACATGTGAAATGCACATTACAAGCATACAAGCATAGAATCATTAATGGCATTGGACTCAGTAAGTAAAATAGTTTGTCATTAGCCAATTATTTTAGGTTTTCTTCCCTCACCTTTGGTCGATGGTTGTTCCTCTTCCAAGCTTTGTAAATCACATTTAGACTACTTGAAAACCTAACAAATTTATAGATTTTAAATTAGAATTTATTTTAATTAATTCAGACTTCCAGAAGCTGAGTGGTCGCAGGTGCTGCTGTACCTGTGGTCTAAGTTTCTGCGACTACAGGGTGTGTGGTCGCAAGGTATGGTCGCATATCATGCGACCATACATGCGACCACACCCTCCTTGAAGCTTTCCCACGGGCATGTGGTTGCAAGGTGTTGTCACATATCATGCGACCATACATGCGACCCCTCCCTCCCTTAAACTTCTCCAAGGGCATGTGGTCGCTATGTGTGGTCGCATACCATTCGACCACAACCTCCTTGGAACTTTCCCAAGGGTGTGTGAATGGTTATGTGTGTCTCGTGTGGTTGCATATCATGCGACCACACATGCGACCACACCCTCCCTGGAATTTTCCCAAGGGTGTGTGGTCAATCATATGTACCTCCTGTGGTCGCATATCATGCGACCACACATGTGACCACAGATGTGATGCTCAACTTTTCCACTCTTAACTCAATTCCTTCATGTTTTGATTCCTTGGTTTATCATCATGATCCTTCCAATGATTGTTCTATGGCTTAAATTCATATTTTAACACAATCCATCGTCCTAATAGATTCCCTCCATAGATCTCTTAGAATTTGTCCATGGTTTGATGATTGGGGTCTCACTTTGAATCATTATCTCCTCCATGATCTATTCTAGGTATTCAACTAATGTGGGGAACATTTTCATACCATTAACTTGTTGAAGATTCAGAGTTCTCTTTGAAATTCCTCCTCTTAGTCTTCCTCTTCAATCTCCTTCTCTTCCTCCTTTTCTCTTTCTCTCTCTTTCAGTTTGAGTTCTAGAAGGATGAAAAAGGCTAAGGGACATCCTATATATAGAGAAAAACCCTCCATACAGAGTCCTACTTAGATTAGGAAAGAGCCCTCTTCGGATTAAGAAGGTTTCCTAATCACGGAGTTAGTTTGACTTCATGTGGTCGCATGTGGGGTCGCAGAACCCATCGACCACACAGTCAAAAACATGCGACCACACGTCCTAGACTCCTATTGTCACATTTTTCTGAGGTTTGGTTGACTACACCTGTTTAGGTATGCGACCACACACTCCTAAATAGAGGATTTTGGGTTCAATTTCATACCTAGCCTTGTGGTTTATTCACGCACATGGTTCGCTTGGCCCGACCATGATAGGAATACCTGATACAAGGTGGTAAGACCAGTTAGTATGATATGGGTCTTACAATTCCCCCCCCCCCCCTCTTATTATAAATTTTGTCCTCAAAATTTACACATACCGTCCGAGTTAAAAAGGTGAGGATGTTGCTTTTGCATTGCATTCTCTTCTTCCCATGTGACATTGCATTCTCTTCTTCCCATGTGATCTCTTCTACATCTTGGCTCCTCCAAGTAACCTTAATATAATAAATGTCACAGTTGCGTAGACGTTGAACCTTTCGACTGGTAATTTTGGTTGGTGCTACTTCGAATGTCAAATCATCAGTTAGACCCGGTGGATCCGCTGTTAACACGTGTGTTGGATCTCTGGCGTACTTCTTTAATAATGGGATATGAAATAAATCATGCACACTTAACATAGATGGGGGTAGTGCTAACTGATATGCTATTTTCACACGATTAGCTAGAATCTCATATGGCCCAATATTTCTCGGACTTAGCTTCCCTATCTGTCCGAACCATTTCAAACCATGCATAGGATATATTTTCAGGAATACTTTATCACCAATGGTAAATTCGAGATCTGTGCGTCGATTATCAGCATATTGCTTCTAACGGTTCTGAGCTGTTCGAACTCTTTCCTTAATTATGTCGGCTACTCGACAAGTCTCTTCAACAAACTCTGGCCCAATAATACTCTGTTCTCCAACATCATTCCAAAACAAAGGAGTTCGACACTTCCTACCATATAGTGCTTCATAGGGTGACATCAGTATAGTAGTCTGAAGGCTGTTGTTATAGGCGAACTCGTTCTATGGTAGTTTCTCATCCTATGATCCTTTGAAATCAATAACACAAGCCCGAAGCATGTCTTCTAAAATCTCAATGGTACTGTCACGCCCCAATTCTGTACTATTCAGAATGGTGTGATGAACCGCTAACAAACCAATGGTTCAACCAGGATCTCGAGTAGGCTATATCTGTTTTATCTAAACCCCATACATCCACATTCATAATCAAAGTAAATATACAATAGCGGAAGTCTTATAATAAAATGAACTGAAGAATCTAAATGTGATATTAATATTTAAATACCAAATTATTCTGCATCAACTAAGATATAAATAAATATCATTACATCCCTTTAATAAATCTAAATAATTAAATAAAAGAAAAACCCTAAACGAACACGCATGAGTTGCACTCGCAAGAGGAGTCATGTGTATCCTCTACATCTTCAGCTTCAATCGCCGCCACATGTCCATATGCTGGAGCATCAATATAATCTGCAACAATGGTACCTGCATCATCAACTAAAAATATTCGATGTCGAAAGTGTGAGCACACATCATGGCTCAGTGAGAAAACAAAACAATGTAACAATACATATGCATGCGACTCAATTCATATCTTTGGCCTGGTTTTACGTTTGCACTGTGCTATAGAAAGGATAGGAGGCCGTCACACCTCTATGCACGAGAGTGTGGATACGCCCGGTGAACCTCTCACCGTCGCCCACAGTACCCACAATGAACATTGTACACGAAGGTCATGTTTATCGCTGCACAACTTCATACCAACAAATAAACCCCTGATGGCTAGGGTAGCAAACGGGGCTCGCAACTAACCAATCCTAATGTCAAATAGTGTATCCAAGGCCTCACCCCAACATCCCTCAAAGCACCCGTAGAGATAGAGCTAAGCCCCCACGGTAGAGTATAGGACTCAAAGACCGAGACCCTCCTTGATGCCCTACGTCGCAATAGTTCTGCTAAGGTAATGGTGATACGACGATGCTAATGCACAAGACTTGAGTTAGAGATAGAGCTAAAGTGCCCTGATCAAACACCGTCTAACACTTCCCCTGATGCCCTACTCGCATCAAGCACACTAACCACACACAAACATTCACATGCCTATTCCTATCATCATCATCATCATGATCATGTTATCAATAATAAAGTAAATATGCATGAAACAATAATAGAAATATTGGATGACATGTTATATGCACATTACAAGAATATTCGCATAGAATCAAGTATGGCACCGGACTGAAAAAAATAAAAATAATTTATTATTAACCAGTTAATGTAGGTCTTGTTTCCTCACCTTAGCTTGCTAGTAGATCCTCTTTCGAGCTTTATGAATCATCTTTATATTGATATTATATTGCTAGAAGACCTAACAAAGTCGATAGAATTTAATTAGATTTAATTCCAATTTTCTAACTTATTGTTATCTATAGGGTCGCAGGATGGGTTGCAGGTAGGGTAGCAGTATACTGCGACCCCCTGTAATAGGGTCGATATCAGGGTCAATGGGTCTATCGACCCTATGTGCGACCACCTCTGGTTTTGGTTGATATTCTCATGTTTTGATCCATTTTTCCTTGTTTAACTGCTATGGCTTGTTCCATAGTCCATTCTACATACTTTCTATTGATTAAAACTTCTCTTCACCCAATGTATAGTCTAATTGATATCCTCCATGGTTTCCATTGAAACCTAACCATGGATGGATGGATTGGGTTTCTCCTACATCTTCCTTCAACTATTCTAAGTCTCACGAAATTCATAGGATTAGTATTCTTACCGGAGAACAACACTCCTTCTCTGCAACTCTTCCCTTTTTCTTCTTCTCTCTTTTTCTTTTCTTCTTCCTCTGTTCCTTCTACTCTCTTTCTCTCAATTTAATTAGGGTTCTAAAAGGAGTGAAAGAGGCCTAAGGACATCCTTTAAATAGAGTAGAAACATCCTAAAATACGTCCCTTTGAGATTAGGAAAGAGCCCCAACCGAAATTATGGAAATTTCTTACTTTTGTTTTTGGCAAAAACTGAGGGTTGATGAGGGGGTCGATGATCCCGTCGACCCCTAAATCCTAAAATGTACAACCCCCTCTGTAAAACAGGGGGTCTGACTTTCTGTCTTGGGGGGTCCGACCCTCCCTTGCTGGGTATGCGACCCTCCCCTTAATTTAAGTGTTTTTGGGTCGATTTAATACGTGGGATCACGATCTCCTTCACGTCCTTGGTCCATTTTGCTCAACCATGATGGATAAACCTGGTTCAAGGTGGTAAGACCTAGTTAGTTTGATACGGGTCTTACAGGTACGCTCGGATTGTCCGTCTGTCTGAGGATGGAATGCAGTACTGAACTTCAACGTTGTACCCATAGCCTTCTATAATCTTTTCTAAAACTTTGAGATAAAGCGTGGGACTTTGTCGGGCATAATGCTTTCAGGTAAACCATGCAATCCGACAATATTATAAACATATAGCTTGGCTAACCTCTCTAGGGTATACTAAGGTTGTATAGCTATGAAACGAACTGTCTTGGTCAAACGATCCATAATCACCCAAACCGCCTCAACTACTCGGGGAGTCAATGGTAACCCGGTGATGAAGTCCATAGTGATGCAGTCCCAATTCCAAGTTGGTTCAGGCAGTGGCTGCAATAATCCTATAGGTCTTTGCCTTTCAGCCTTTACCCTCTGACAATTTATGCATCGAAACACAAATTTAGCCATATCTGCTTTCATTCCTCTCTACCAATATAGTTTCTTCAGATCATGATACATCTTCGTACTTCCAGGATGTACCGAATAAACAGTGGTGTGAGCTTCCTTGATTAGTCTGTGTCTAATATCCAAGTTTTCATTTTCAAAAATACATACTCTTCCTTTGTATTTTAGTACCTTTTCAACGACCAAGGTGAACTCAGGAGTAGTCCTACCTTTTTCGAGGTCTTATTGCACTGTTCCCAGATAAGGTTTTAATTTAATAGCTGTTTTACTTCATCTATCAGATTAGGTACAATCTTCAATGTGGCAAACATATTTGAAAACCAGTGAATAAACCCTTGGTTGGTTGATCCATCTGGTGTATCTAACACGAATTATTTATTACCATAATTGAATACTTCTTCTGTAACACACATTGCCGCAGTTGTGTTAATTTCTCCTTGGGATTTTATCATTGCTTTTCTGCTTAGCGCACCAGCATCTACATTAACCTTCCTTGGATGATACTAGATATTGCAATAATAATCTTTTAGCAACTCCAGCCATCTCCTCTGTCCCATGTTCAATTCCTTTTGATTGAAAAGATAAGTGAGACTCTTATGATCTGATTTAATCTGAAATTTCCCACCATACAAATAATGTCTCCATATATTGATAGCATGTACTATTGCTGCTAATTCCAAGTCATGAGTGGGATAGTTCTTCTCATGCGTCTTCAGTTATCTTGAGGCATACGCAACTACTTGTTCTCCCTGCATAAGCACACATCCTAAACCCAACCCAGACGCGTCAGTGTACAAGGTAAATGGTTGTGCTTGGATAGGATTAGTCAATCTAGCCTTCAATGTTTGAAAACCCTCCTCACATTTGTCGGTCCAAACAAACTTTTATCCTTTCATGGTTAAACTGATGAGAGGTACGGTGATCCTAGAGTAATCTTCTACGAATCGTCTATAATAACTAACTAAACCTAAGAAACTTCTTATTTCTACAACATTCTTAGGTGCTTCCCATTGCACAATGGCTTTAATCTTGCTAGAATTCACTTTATTTCCTTTAGGATACTACATGGCCTAAGAAATCGACTTCATTTAGCCAGAACTCACACTTTGTAAATTTGACGTATAGCTTCTCTTTTCTTAATCGCTGCAATGCGGCTCTTAGATTTGTGACATGAGTTTCTTTGTCCTTGGAGTAAACTAGTACGTCATCCATAAACACAATGACTGACGTATCCAACATATCATGGAATACTCGATTCATGAGTTCCATAAAAGTTACGGGTGCATTAGTTAATCCAAAAGACATGACTAAAAATTCATAATGTCCATATCTTGTCCTAAATGTTGTCTTTAGAATATCACCTTCCTTAATGTTCAACTGATGGTATTCTGACCCAAGGTCAATTTTGGAGAACACTTTGGCACCTTGCAACTAATCGAATAAGTCATCGATCCAAGGCAACGGGTATCAATTCTTGATTGTAAGCTTATTCAATTCTCGACAGTCTATGTATAGTCGAACGCTACCGTCCTTCTTTTTCACAAACAATACTGGCACTCCCCATGGTGATATATTGGGTCTGATATAACCCTTGTCCAGTAATTCCTGTAATTGTACTTTCAGTTCTTTCAGTTCAATAGGAGCCATTCGATAGGGTGCGTTCAATACTGGTGCGGCACCGGGTATAAGATCTATAATGAACTCTGTCGCTTGGTCGGGTGGTAGTCCTTGTAGTTCCTCAGGAAATACATCCGAAAAGTCATGCACAACATCAATATCCCCCATTCATGGTGCTTCCTTGGTGAGATCGACCACGGATACTAAATACCCAATTTATCCTTTCTCGAGGCATTTTCTAGCCTTTAATGTAGAGAGAATGACTTTTCGTTTACAGGAAAATTTGGTTGCCATAAAACTAAACTCTGCTCCTTCTTTGTCTTCAATTGTCAGTTTCTTTTCCACACATAATAGGTTTGTAGAGTGCCAAGCTAACCAATCTATTCCCAAGATAATGTTAAATTCTGCCATCTCGAGTTGATTAAGGTTGCATCCAACATCTTCTCGTTGATAAGAACTGGACATGGTCCATAATCTTTTTCTAGTTCCACTTCTAATCCCATAGGTGAACGTACAAGTAATTTATAGTCTAAAGGTCTGAGGGGTGGATTTAGCTTCTTTCCAAATGACACAGATATAAAGGAATGAGTAGCTACTGAATCAAAGAGTACTCTAGCAGGTATGCCATTAATAGGGACGATACCTGTGATTTGATTTAATTTAGTCAACATGCTTTACACAAGGTAGTACAAAATGAAAGGTTCAGGTCATACCTGTGACCACATCAGGCGATGTGATAACATCTTCAGATGTAATTGCATAAACATTTCCTTGTTGTAGCTGCTTCCTTGGCTTAGGATACTCCCTTGAATAATGCCCTATTTGATTATAGTTAAAGCATTTTACTCCTTCACTACTTTGCTTCCGTTGAGGTTGGGTTGTCGGAGTAGTCTTGGCTGTAGCATTAAAGCCTCGAGTACGAAAGGGTTTAAATGTCTTTGTGTTTCCTCCATTATATGAATTTCCATTAGGCATTTTGATACCTCTGTTTTCACACCCCAATTCCACACATTTCAGAATGGTGTGATGAACCGATAAATAACCAACGGTTCAACCAGGATCTCAAATAGGCTATCCCCGTGTTACCTGACCCTTCATACACTCACCATCATAATCAGAGTAAATACATAATAGCGGAAGTCTTATAAATAAATAACTGAGAACTAAAATGATATCCATAAATAATAGCAAATTATTCTGTATTTAACTGAGACATAAATATTTAAATACCAAATACATGTCTTATAAATCCAATAAAGAAACCTATAAAAATATCTAGTCAAATACACACGAGTTGCACTTGCAAGAGGAGTCATGTAAATCATCTTTAGCTCCAGCGTCCATTGCTGCAACGTCCCCGTACATAGGTGCATTCATATAATCTTCAACTGTGTAACCTGCATCATCAACTAAAAATATTCGACGTCGAGGGGTGAGCACACAACACGGCTCAGTGAGTAGCCAAAACAATGCAACATTACATATGCATGCACATTCATTTATCTCTTTGGTCTGGTTTATAGTTTTCAATGCGCAATAGAATGGTTGGGTTGTCAAAGGTTAACGTTTATTGACACCCCCTCTATACACAGGTGTGGAAGTCCGCCCGAAGGTTAACGTTTATCGTCGTCCCCATCCACCCTACCATAACATTATACGACAAAGGTCAACGTTTATTGCTATATAATGCTATACCAACACGTAAGCCCCTGTTAGCGAGGGCTTGCAAACTGGGCTCGCTACAAACCAATCCTAATGCCAAACAGTGTATCCAAGGCCTCACCCCAGCATCCCTCATAATGTCCATAGAAATAGAGCTAAGGCCCCCCGGTAGAGTCAGAGACTACAAGGACCGAGACCACCTCCCCTGATACCCTACGACACAATAGTTCTGCTAAGGTAATGGCGATACGACGATGTCAATGCACAAGACTTGAGTTAGAGATAGAGCTAAAGTGCTGAGACCCGCCAAAGGTTAACGTTTACTGACGTTCTCATCACACCTCCCTTGATACTCGCTCGCATCAAGTACATCAACCACACACATACAAGCACATGCCTATTCCTATCATCATCATCATCATCAACATGTTATAAACAATAAAGTAATTATGCATGAACAAGTAATAGAAATATTGGATGGCATGCTATATGCACATTACAAACATATTTGCATAGAATCAAACATGGCATAGGACTCAAGAATTAGAAAACAGTTTATTATTAATCGATTTAGTTTGGAGTTAAGGTTCCTCACCTTAGTTTGCTATAAGATATTTTTCCAAGCTTTAAAATCACCTCTACAGTGTTATTATAGTGCTAGCAAACCTAACAAAGTCAATAGAATTTAATTATAATTAATTCTGAATTTAAAAATCATACGGTTAACTGAGGGTCGATCAGAGGGTCGATGCTCAGGATACATAAGGTCGATGGGTCTATCGACCCTACCCTCTGTCTGAACTTCCCGAATGCTGAGGGTCGATGGTCAGGGTGCCCAGGGTCGATGGGTCTATCGACCCTGTGTGCGACCCTTGATGCACTCTGGTCCAATTTCCACTTTTTACATCATTCTTCGTGTTTGGGGTCCTATGGCTTGCTTCCACATTCCATTAAACACTCATTCCATGGTCTGAAACCATGATTCATCCTCCTAGATGGCTTCCGTACATTATCCTTGGGTTTTCCATGAAAACCTCACCATGAATGGATGGTTTGGGTTTCTCCAAAATCCTACACTCAACCATATCTAACCTAAGGTCTATAAAAACGCATGGAATTAGTATCCATACCTGAGAAGATTACTTTTCTCTGGAAATTCTTCTCCTTTTTGCTAAGTCTTCTTCCTTGCCTCCTTTCTTCCTCTTTTCCTTCTTCTCTCTTTCTCTCAATTCAATTAGGGTTGTGAAAGGAGTGAAAGTGGCTTAGGGACGTCCTTTAAATAGAGTAGGAATGTCCTATAATAGTCCAATTGAGATTTGGAAAGAATCCCAATCGAAAATTAAGAAGTTTCCTAATTACAGTTTCGGCAGTAAGTGAGGGTCGATGAGAGGGTCGATGATCCCGTCGACCCTGTGGTCTGACACTGTCCGACCCTCTCCTAAATTTTAAGGGTCTGAGTTTCTGATTTGGGAGGGTAGACCCTGTTTAGCTGGGTATGCGACCCTTCCTCTATTTTAAGTGTTTTTGGGTCGATTTGATACATGGGATCTCGCTCTCCTTCACGCCCTTGGTCCATTTAACTCGACCATGATGGGTAGACCTGGTTCAAGGTGGTAAGACCGGGTTAGTTTGACCCAGGTCTTACAACTCCCCCCAACTTATAAAACTTTTGTCCTCGAAATTGAACGTACCTTCTGAATCAAATAAATGAGGGTATTGCTTTCGCATAGCATTTTCTTCTTCCCATGTAACTTCTTCCATGTCTTTACTTTTCAATGTGACCTTAACATAGTAGATATCTCTGTTGCGTAGACGTTGAACCTTTCGACTAGTGATTTCCATTGGTGTTACTTCAAATGTCAAATCATCAGTCAATTCTAGAAAATCCACTGTCAAAACATGTGTTGGGTCTTTGTCATACTTCTTCAATAAGGATATGTGAAATACGTCATGCACACTTGACATAGATGGTGGTAGGGTTAACTGATAAGCTACTTTTCCACGCTTAGCCAGAATTTCATATGGCCCGACATATCTTGGACTTAGTTTCCCTTTTTGTCCGAACCTTTTCAATCCTCGCATAGGCGATACCTTTAAAAATACTTTATCACCTACGGTGAACTCCATATCTCTTCGTCGAGTATCCGCATATTGCTTATGATGGTTCTGAGCTGTTCTTACTCTTTCCTTGATAATGTCGACCACTCGACAAGTCTCTTCAACAAATTCTGGTCCAACAATACTACGTTCTCCAACTTCATTCCAAAACAAAGGAGTTCGACACTTTCAGCCATACAGTGCTTCATAAGGTGACATCTGTATAGTAGCCTGATAGCTATTGTTATAAGCGAACTCGATCAATGGTAACCTTTCATCCCATGATCCCTTGAAATCAATTACACATGCTCGTAGCATATCTTCTAGAATCTGAATTGTGCGCTCTGACTGTCCATCTGTTTGTGGGTGGAATGCAGTACTAAACTTCAATGTTGTACCCATAGCCTTTTGCATTCCTTCCCAAAATTTAGAAGTAAATCGTGGATCTCTATCCGACACAATGCTTTCTGGTACACCGTGTAAGCGAACATAATATTTTCCACATACATCTTTGCTAACCTTTCCAGTGTATACTGAGGTCGTATAGGTATGAAACGTGCTGTCTTGGTCAGACGGTCTACAATCACCCAAACTGCGTCTACTACTCGAGGAGTCAATGGTAGTCCCGTGACGAAGTCCATAGTGATGCAGTCCCATTTCCATGCTGGTTTCGGTAACGGCTGCAATAGTCCTGCGGGTCTTTGTCGTTCAACCTTTACCTTCTGACAATTTAGGAATTGAGACACGAACTTCGCTACATCTACTTTCATTCCCCTCCACCAGTATAATTTCTTTAGGTCATGATACATCTTTGTACTTCCAGGATGTACCGAGTAGATGGTGGTGTGGGCTTCTTTCATGAGTCGGTGTCTAATGTCTACACTTTCTGTTTCAGGTACGCATATCCTTCCTTTGTATTTCAATACTTTTTCTTCATCCAAGGTGAACTCAGGGTTAGTCCTACCTTTCTCAATGTCTTCTTGTACTGTTCTCAGATAAGGATCTGCTTTGATAGCTGTCTTTACTTCATCCACTATATCCGGTATAATCTTCAATGCCGCGAACATATTCAAAAACTGATGAATAAACCTTTGGATGGCTGATCCATCCGTTGTGTCTATCACATACTGCTCGTCGCCGTGATTAAATACCATTCCGATAGTGCACATTGCCGCAGTCGTGCTAACTTCTCCTTGAGATTTTATCATTGCTTTTCTACTCAATGCATCTGCTACTACGTTCGCTTTTCCAGGATGATACTGGATATCACAATCATAGTCTTTCAATAGTTCCAGCCATCTTCTTTGTCTCATATTCAACTCCTTCTGATTAAATAAATAAGTAAGACTTTTATGATCCGACTTAATTTGGAATTTCTCTCCGTATAGGTAATGTCTCCATATCTTGACAGCATGTACTATTGCCGCTAACTCCAAATCGTGAGTGGGGTAATTTTTCTCATGTACCTTCAATTGTCTCGAGGCGTAGGCAATCACTTGCACTCCTTGCATAAGCACACATCCTAATCCCAATCCCGACGCATCGGTATATAAGGTAAACGTCTGTCCTAGGATCGGAATAGTCAAAATCAGAGCGGATATCAATCTGGTCTTCAGTGTTTGAAAACTCTTTTCACACTTATCCGTCCATACAAATTTTACACCTTTCTTGGTCAAACTGGTGAGAGGTACGGCAATCCGAGAATAGTCTTCTACGAATCTCCGATAATAACCAGCTAGACCCGAAAAACTTCTAATTTCGAAATGCTCTTTGGTGCTTCCCACTTTACGATAGCCTCGATCTTCTTGGGGTCCACTTTGATTCCTTCAAATGGATACTACATGGCCTAGAAAGGCGACTTCACTTTGCCAAAACTCACACTTTGAAAATTTGGTGTATAACTTCTCTTTCCTTAAACGTTGTAGGGCTGCGTTTAGGTTCTTGACATGGGTTTCCTTGTCTTTGGAGTATACCAATATGTCATCAATAAATACTATCACCGACGTGTCCAACATATCGTGGAAAAATCGGTTCATAAGTTCCATGAACGTTGCCGGTGCATTAGTTAATCCGAATGACATCACTAAGAATTCATAATGTCCGTATCTTGTCCTGAAAGCTGTCTTCGGAATGTCACCTTCTTTAATCTTCAGTTGATGATAGCCTGATCGAAGATCGATCTTTGAAAATACTTTTACTCTCTGTAACTGATCGAACAAGTCATCGATCCGAGGTAGCGGATATCGATTCTTGATTGTCAGCTTATTCAACTCTCGATAGTCGATACATAATCGAACACTACCATCCTTCTTCTTTACGAACAACACCGGTGCTCCCCATGGAGATATACTGGGTCTAACATAACCCTCAGTAGTTCTTGTAATTGCACTTTTAATTCCTTCAGTTCAGTAGGAGCCATTCTATAAGGTACTTTTGATACTGGTGCAGCTCCGGGTAGAAGGTCTATTACAAACTCCGTGGCTCGGTCGGGTGGTAATCCAGGTAGTTCCTCCGGAAATACATCTGGGTAATCCCGTACGACGTCAATATCTTCCATTCGTAGTGCGTCTTTGGTTAGGTCGACCACTGATACTTGATATCCGACGGCTCCCTTTTCAAGGCACTTCTTAGCCTTTAATGCTGAGAGTATGAGCTTGCGTCTCCTGGGAAGTTTGGTCCCCGAGAAACTGAATTCTACTCCTTCTTTGTCTTTGAATCTTAGCTTCTTCTCAGCGCATAATAGGTTTGCTGAATGTCGAGCTAACCAGTCCATTCCCAAGATGATGTCAAAGTCTGCCATCTCAAGTTGTATTAAAGTTGCATCTAAGGTTTTCTCACCAATGAGAACTGGACATCGCCCATAACCTTTCTCTAATTCCACTTCTAATGCCATCGTTGACCGTACATGTAACTTGTAGTCTAATGTTTTGATGGGTAAATTGGTCTTCTTTCCAAACGACACAGATATAAATGAATGCGTAGCTCTTGAATCAAAGAGTACTCTGGCTGGTACGCCATTGATAGGTACGATACCTGTGATCCGTTTTTACTTAGTCTACATGCTCAATCAATGAAATTATAATCTTAAAAGTTTCGGTCATACCTGTGACCACATCGGGCAATACGGCTGCATCCTCTGATATAACAGCATATATCCGTCCTTGATGTAACTGTTTCTTGGGTTTTGGGCATTCTCTTGTCATATGCCCTGGTTGGTTGCAGTTATAACACTTCGGGGCTTCAGAATTTGGCTTTGGCTGTGGTTGAGCTGTGGAAGTAGACTTTGGTGCAGTAGCAAAATTCTGAGGACGAAAAGGTTTATACGTCCTATTATTGCCCCCGTTGTAGGAGTTTCCGGCTGGTCTCTTGATGCATCTATTCTGGGAGAAATAACTCTCCTTCTGGCTCGATTCGATCACTCGAGCAATCTGGACAGCTTCGTTGTAGATTTTCTTCTCTAAGCCCAGAACATTTTCTCTTATGCTTCCTCTTAGTCCCGCGACAAACCTACGGGTTTTGGTATCTTCTTCCTGCATACTAGCCGGTGCAAAGAAAAACAGCTCTTCATAGCGCTGTTGATACGACTCTACAGACAACTGCCCCTGGTACAGACTCAAGAACTTTTTCTCCATTGAATCTCTGAAGCTTCTTGGGAAATACTTCTCGAAGAACGCTTCTTTATATATAGCCCATGTCAGTAGGGCGTGCTTGGTCAATAAGTACATCTTTGTAGATTTCCACCAATGGTGTGCATCGCCTTTGAGCATGAAGGTGGCGCATAGTACTTTCTCTTCCTCGGTGATAGTCATCATAAGGAAGTTCCTTTCCATCTCGTCTATCCAGTGTGCTGGCCACAGTGGGTCAGACGGCTTGCCGTTGAATTCTCTCGGTTTCATTTTCAAAAATCTCTCCACTATCCAGGAGTGATCCAGTTGATTTTGGTATGCCCCAAACATAGGGGGTGGATAGTTATACATCCCTTGTGCTGCTTCTGGGACCTGCACTGGAATTGGTGCAGCCGGTTGTTGAGGTGTCTGAGCAGCTGGGTGGTTACCCACTGGTGCTGCACTGGCTTGCCCAGTGTGTATGGGTGCAGCTTGAGTGACTTGATACAAAATCCCCATGGCAACCTGCATTTGAGCTTGTGCGTGCTGCATCTGCTATAGCTGCTGGGCTAGGTTCATAACCATAGTTGCTAGCTCTGGTGGTGGAGGTGGCAAATTTGTAGGGTTTGCCGGTTCTGGATTACCCTGTGCATGGTTATTCTCTTGACTAGTCTCCTCCACTGGTGGTGGTGGTGGGACTGTATTTCGGGTCTGTCGGGTAACTCTACATCCAGACATATTTCTTTTCGATGATTGGTGGTGCCTGAAAATCATCAAAATAGGTGAAAAATCATGTATACGTCATGTAGGCACGTTAACCAATAATCAATTCCAATTCGAGCTCATTTTATAAACAAAATACTGTCTTTTCTATACAGGGTCGATGGTGAGGGTCGATGGTATGTCAGACCCTTAATGTCCGACCCTGTGTTTTTCTGTTAGATTCCTGAGAGCTGAGGGTCGATTAGAGGGTCGATCAGAGGGTCGATGGCTTTGGTCGAGTTGTCCGACCCTCTGACCAAAAATCAGATTTTTAAAGTCTGATTTTGGGTCATTTTCTATTATTTCCCTCCCGTTTCGACTCGCCTCTTCTCTCCGAGTTGCTACAGTGCTACTTCACTGTTGTGGATCTATTTTAGTCCGAGTTTCGACATCCACTTCATCCCTACAGGTATGCTTTCCCATTTTTACCTGTTTTTAGGTCTCCATTCCTAGGTTTTTGCCCATTTAACTTGTATTTTTCAAATTAAACTTTTTCCAACCGTAAAAATATAATTTTTATTGGGGGCTTTTGTTGTTGGTGTCTTGAGGAACGAAAGCCCTCAAAATTTTTTGAGTTTCATTGGTTGGTTATCGAGAAACTTAGATTTTTCTCTTTTTGCCCTAATTTGTCGAAATTTTTTGATTTCTTGCAATTTCTTCAAATTGGACCTTGTCAGTTAAAATTTCCTTCTGTTTAACTGTTGTATGATGTGTTGGAACTTATGTAGGTCCTCCTGCCCACTTGTATGGGTGAAAAGTGAGGCTTTGGACCAACTTACGTCGTTATAATGCCCAATTTTTTAATTTTTATCCTATTAACTCCTTGTTTTCCTTTTTCTTTCTTATCTGCAGATACTATGGTTCGTACCAAAGTACCCAGAGTTCGTGATCAGCTTCGCTTCCGCTCCAATGAAGCCGAGGCACAGTATGCCTACTATACAGGCAAGAAAGTGGAAGGGGATCGTATGGTGAACCTGGCTGAGCTAGCCTTGTTCAATGTAGAGAGAACTTTTGGTGATATGGGGTGGCTCCCTGACATCACATACAATGCGTGCACACGTCCAGAGTTAGTGCGCCAGTTCTACTGTAACCTTCAGATTGTGGGAAACCACAACGATGTGGAGCTTGGTCAGGAGTTACGCATCACTAGCTACGTCAAGGGGGTGCAGATTTCCTTTGATTATCGGTAGCTGGCCGACCTGTTGGGAATTCCTTATGATGGTCCTATGGTGTACTGTGCACCTGGTGAGCACGACTTTATTGAGACGTGGTTGCGGGCCGAGATTGATAGTCAGTTACTACAGCCCGATCGCTGGCAGATGAGGGCGTGATACTTGCGTCCGGCTCCACGGGTGTTCTGTAGGATCATTCAGCATAACCTGATCCCGCAGAGTGGGCATTATGAGAGGGTGTCTCAGCTGACCTAGTTTTTGATCTATACTATATGCACTCATCAGCCCGTCTGTCTTCCTTACATCATCATGCGGACGATGATCAGTGCTACATTGTCCGGTCATAGGGGTAATCTAACCTATGGACGTATGATCACCACACTCTTGATTCGTCTAGGGGTTGACCTAGTTGATGAGAAGATTCAGGGGAAGACCTTCTCATCGCCTCTAGATTGGGAGGCTATATGCCAGATGGGACTTCGAGACGCTCAGGTTAGCGATGATGAGAGGAACGCGATGGTGCGCCCTCACACTCAGGTTGAGGTGGCTGATGCGGAGGTTGCTGCTGCTGTTGCTGCTAGAGCTCAGGTGGATCCCGTCGACGATGATGATCGTATGTACATGGACGTCAACGCGATACCCCCGCCTTCACCTAGACATGCGGCTGGAGTTGGTACTTCGCATGCGGCGGATTCTGTACCTGAGACTGATCCTTCTCATGAGGCTGGTCCTTCGCATCCGTCTTCTAATATGATGGAGATGTTGCGCGAGATCAGAGAGACTCAGTGAAGATCGAACCTGAGGATGGAGGAGTTGCTAGATGCTCAGTGCATGAGAGTGGATGAGCTGTTGGCTGCTCAGCACACATCTGACGTGCGGATAGGTGAGCTCATGGAGATCCAACGTGCGATTGATAGGAGAGTAGCCGATCTCACAGCTAGTCTACAGACGACCCAGACTCAGATAGCCTGGTTGACTAGAGTCTATGTTGAGGACTACGACAGAGATCGTGAGGCTCCACCTCCTCCTTCGCCTCCCGCTTCCTGATTGTACTTTTTGTTTTTCCTGTACTTCAGAGTAACTGTCCGGGTTGTGGACTGTACTCTGCTTTAGATATATATTTACACTTTGTTTCGCTCTCATTGTATGTCAACTTGTTTCTCCTTTTAATAGATGTATTATTCTCTTTTTAAATTTGGTCTCAACATCACTTGTGCTTATAATGTGTTAATATTACTGTTTTTATTTTATCCTATCTCAGTTCACTATTGCTGTGAATGTATGATAGTTCAGCGGCCAAGGCCTGAGATGCTCTGATACGAAGTTGTCACACCCCAATTCCGCACATTTTAGAATGGTGTGATGAACCGCTAAATAACCAACGGTTCAACCAGGATCTCAAATAGGCTATCCCCGCGTTACCTGAACCTTCATACACTCACCATCATAATCAGAGTAAATACACAATAGCGGAAGTCTTATAAATAAATGAACTAAGAAGTAAAATGATATCCATAAATAATAGCAAATTATTCTGTGTTTAACTGAGACATAAATATTTAAATACCAAATACATGTCTTATAAATCCAATAAAGAAACCTATAAAAATATCTAGTCAAATACACACGAGTTGCACTCGCAAGAGGAGTCGTGTATATCTTCTTCAGCTCCAGCGTCCATTGCAGCTACATTCCCGTACATAGGCGCATTCATATAATCTTCAACTGTGTAACCTGCATCATCAACTAAAAATATTCGACGTCGAGGGGTGAGCACACAACACGGCTCCGTGAGTAGCCAAAACAATGCAACATTACATATGCATGCACATTCATTTATCTCTTTGGTCTGGTTTATAGTTTTCAATGCGCAATAGAATGGTTGGGTGGTCAAAGGTTAACGTTTATTGACACCCCCTCTATACACAGGTGTGGAAGTCCGCCCGAAGGTTAACGTTTATCGTCGTCCCCATCCACCCTACCATAACATTATACGACAAAGGTTAACGTTTATTGCTATATAATGCTATACCAACACGTAAGCCCCTGTTAGCGAGGGCTTGTAAACTGGGCTCGCTACTAACCAATCCTAATGCCAAACAGTGTATCCAAGGCCTCACCCCAAAGCATCCCCCAGGAATGTCCATAGAGATAAAGCTAAGGCCCCCCGGTAGAGTCGAGACTACAAGGACCGAGACCACCTCCCCGATACCCTACGACACAATAGTTCTGCTAAGGTAATGGCGATACGACGATGTCAATGCACAAGACTTGAGTTAGAGATAGAGCTAAAGTCTTTGAGACCCGCCAAAGGTTAACGTTTATTGACGTTCTCATCACACCTCCCCTGATACTCGCTCGCATCAAATACATCAACCACACACATACAAGCACATGCCTATTCCTATCATCATCATCATCATCATATTATAAACAATAAAGTAAATATGCATGAACAAGTAATAAAAATATTGGATGGCATGCTGGATGCACATTACAAACATATTTGCATAGAATCAAACATGGCATAGGACTCAAGAATTAGAAAACAGTTTATTATTAACCGATTTAGCTTGGAGTTAAGGTTCCTCACCTTAGTTTGCTATAAGATACTTTTTCAAGCTTTAAAATCACATCTACAGTGTTATTATAGTGCTAGGAAACCTAACAAAGTCGATAGAATTTAATTAGAATTAATTCCGAATTTAAAAACCATACTGTTAACTGAGGGTCGATCAGAGGGTCGATGGGTCTATCGACCCTACCCTCTGTCTGAACTTCCTGAATGCTGAGGGTCGATGGTCAGGGTGCCTAGGGTCGATGGGTCTATCGACCCTGTGTGCGACCCTCGATGCACTCTGGTCC
Source organism: Protea cynaroides (assembly GCA_028583415.1). Taxonomy (NCBI): domain Eukaryota; kingdom Viridiplantae; phylum Streptophyta; class Magnoliopsida; order Proteales; family Proteaceae; genus Protea; species Protea cynaroides. The sequence goes on along the minus strand of CM053273.1, from coordinate 54,889,100 downwards.
AATTTCCACTTTTTACATCATTCTTCGTGTTTGGGGTCCTATGGCTTGCTTCCACATTCCATTAAACACTCATTCCATGGTCTGAAACCATGATTCATCCTCCTAGATGGCTTCCATACATTATCCTTGGGTTTTCCATGAAAACCTCACCATGAATGGATGGTTTGGGTTTCTCCGAAATCCTACACTCAACCATATTTAACCTAAGGTCTGTAGAAACTCATGGAATTAGTATCCATACCTGAGTAGATTACTTTTCTCTTGAAATCTTCTCCTTTTTGCTAAGTCTTCTTCCTTGCCTCCTTTCTTCCTCTTTTCCTTCTTCTCTCTTTCTCTCAATTCAATTAGGGTTGTGAAAGGAGTGAAAGTGGCTTTGGGACGTCCTTTAAATAGAGTAGGAATGTCCTATAATAGTCCCATTGAGATTTGGAAAGAATCCCAATCGAAAATTAAGAAGTTTCCTAATTACAGTTTCGACAGTAAGTGAGGGTCGATGAGAGGGTTGATGATCCCGTCGACCCTGTGGTCTGACACTGTCCGACCCTCTCCCAAATTTTAAGGGTCTGAGTTTCTGATTTGGGAGGGTCGACCCTGTTTAGCTGGGTATGCGACCCTTCCTCTATTTTAAGTGTTTTTGGGTCGATTTGATACCTGGGATCTCACTCTCCTTCACGCCCTTGGTCCATTTAACTCGACCATGATGGGTAGACCTGGTTCAAGGTGGTAAGACTGGGTTAGTTTGACACGGGTCTTACATCTGTTCTGAGAAAAATAACTTTCCTTCTGACTCGATTCCAGTACTCTAGCAATCTGTACAGCTTCACTATAAACCTTCTTTTCCAATCACAACACATGCTCACAGATGCTTCCCCTAACTCCCATGACAAACCTTCAGGTTTTGGTATTTTCCTCTTGCGTGCTAGAGGGAGCAAAGAAAAATAGCTCTTCGTAATACTACTGATACGCATCCACATAGTCATATATCCCTGATACAGACTCAAAAACTCTCTTTCCATTGAATCTCTGAAACTTCTGGAAAATACTTCTTGAAGAATGCTTCTTTATAGATAGCCCAAGTTAATTGGGCATGCTTCGTTAACAGATAACTTAAAGTAGACTTCCACCAATGGTGTGCATCGCCCTTCAGCATAAATGTGGCACATAGCACTTTTTCCTCTTCATTTAAAGTCATCATCATGAAGTTCTTTTCCATCTCGTCGATCCAGTGAGCTGGCCACAAAGGATCTGATGGCTTGCCATTAAACTCCTTAGGCTTCATCTTCAGGAAATGCTTGATCAGTCAAAAATGGTCCAACTAATGCTGAGCAAATCCATACATAGGTGGTTGATACTGGTAATTGCCTTGGTTGTATACGCCTTGAGGTACTTTAGGGTTTTGTACTTAAGCTTGTACAAATGGCATTTAAGGTGATTGAGGTACCGTGTTATTCATAGTCGATGCTTGGGGCACGGTGTTGCTACCCCCTAGTATTGTCACTCCCCAATTCTGGTCCATTCAGAATGATGTGATGAACCGCTAAATAACCAATGGTTCAACCAGGATCTCAAATAGGCTATCCCCGCGTTATCTAAACTTACACACATCCATAATCATAATCATAATCAGAGTAATACACAATAGTGGAAATTTATAATAAAATGAACTGAGCAACTAAGATGATATCATTAATTTAATAGCAAATTATTCAGTTTTTGATTGAGTCATAAATATTTAAATACCAAATACATGTCTTTATACATCCAATGAAAGAAACCTATAAAAATATCTAATCAAATACACACGAGTTGCACTCGCAAGAGGAGTCGTGCGTATCATCTTCAGCTCCAACTTCCATAGCTGCCACGTTCCCGTACGCAGACGCGTTCATATAGTCTTCAAGGGTATAACCTGCATCATCAACTAAAAATATTCGACGTCGAGGGGTGAGCACACATCACAGCTCAGTGAGTAGCCAAAACAATGCAACAATACATATGCATGCAAAAATCAATTTATATCTTTGGTCCGGTTTAAAGTTTGCAGTATGGAATAGAAAGGTTTAGGTAGCCAAAGGTCACGTTTATTGACTCCACCTCTATACACGAGTGTGTGACATTACCCGAAGATCACGTTTATCGTCAACTCACATGCACCCAATCATGAACATTATATAACAAAGGTTACGTTTATTGTTATATAGTGCCATACCAACACGTAAGCCCCTGTTGGCGAGGGCTGCAAACTGGGCTCGCAACTAACCAATCCTAATGCCAAACAGTGTATCCAAGGCCTCACCCCAGCATCCCTCAGAATGCCCATTGAGATAGAGCTAAGGCCCCCCGGTAAAGTCAGAGACTACAAGGACCGAGACCACCTCCCCTGATACTCTACGACATAATAGTTCTGCTAAAGTAATGGCGATACGACGACGCCAATGCACAAGACTTGAGTTGGAGATTGAGCTAAATTGCTGAGACCCGCCAAAGGTTACGTTTATTGACATCCTCATCACACCTCCCCTAATACTCGCTCGCATCAAGCACATCAACCACACACATACAAGCACTTGTCTATTCCTATCATCATCATCATCATCATGTTATAAACAATAAAATAAATATGAATGAACAAGTAATAGAAATATTGGATGGCATGCTGTATGCACATTACAAACATATTCGCATAGAATCAAGCATGGCATAGGACTCAAGAAATAGAAAACAGTTTATTATTAACCAATTTAGTTTGGGGTTAAGGTTCCTTACCTTAGCTTGCTAATAGATACTTTTTCAAGCTTTAAAATCACTGTTATAATGTTATTATATTGCTAGCAAACCTAACAAAGTCGATAGAATTAATTAGAATTAATTCTGAATTTAAAAACCATTCTGTTAACTGAGGGTCGATGCTAGGGTCGATGCTAGGGTCGATGCTAGGGTCGATGGGTCTATCGACCCTCCCCTCTTTCTGGACTTCCCGAATGCTGAGGGTCGATGGTCAGAAACACCTAGGGTCGGATGGTCATCGACCCTCGGTGCGACCCTTGGTGCACTTTGGTCCAATTTCCACTTTTTAATCCATTCTTCGTGTTTGGGGTCCTATGGCTTGCTCCTACATTCCATTCTACATCCATTCCATGGTCTGAAACCATGTATAATCCATCTAAATAGTTTTCATGCATCCACCTATGGTTTTCCATGAAAACCTAACCATGGATGGATGGTTTGGGTTTCTCCGAGATCACTCTCTCTCCAATAACTATCCTAAGGTCTGTAGAAACACATGGAATTAGTATCCATACCTGAGAAGATTAATATTTCTCTGCAACTCTTTTCCTTTTTGCTAGGTTCTCTTCCTTGCCTCTCTTCTTCCTCTTTTCCTTCTCCTCTCTTTCTCTCAATTCAATTAGGGTTGTGGAAGGAGTGAAAGTGGCTTAGGGACGTCCTTTAAATAGACTAGGAACATCCTAAATAAGTCCCATTGAGATTTGGAAAGAATCCCAATCGAAAAATATAGAAATTTCCTAATTTCTATATTCGGCAGGAACTAAGGGTCGATGGGAGGGTCGATGATCCCGTCGACCCTAGGGTCTTAAGCTGTCCGACCCTCCCTTCAAAACTGAGGGTCGGACTCTTTGTTTTGGGAGTTCCGACCCTGCTTAGCTAGGTATGCGACCCTTCCCCTAATTTAAGTGTTTTTGGGTCGATTTGATACCTGGGATCTCGATCTCCTTCACGCCCTTGGTCCATTTGACTCGACCATGATGGGTGAACCTAGTTCAAGGTTGTAAGACCGGGTTAGATTGACACGGGTCTTACAACTCCCCCCAACTTATAAAAATTTCATCCTCGAAATTGTACATACCTTCTGGACCAAATAAGTAAAGGTATTTCTTTCTCATAGCATTTTCTTCTTCCCATGTAATTTCTTCCATGTCTCTACTTTTCCAAGTGACCTTAACATAATAGATATCTCGGTTGTGTAGACGTTGAACCTTTCGGCTGGTGATTTCTATTGGTGTTACTTCAAACGTCAAATCATCAGTCAATTCCGGCAAATCCACTGTCAAGACATGCGTTGGGTCTTTGACATACTTCTTCAATAGGGAAATGTGAAATACGTCATGTACACTTGACATAGATGGTGGTAGTGCTAATTGATAAGCTACTTTTCCACGTTTAGCTAGAATTTCATATGGTCTGACATATCTTGGACTTAGCTTCCCTTTCTGTCCGAACCTCTTCAATCCTCGCATAGGCGATACTTTCAAAAATACTTTACCACCTACCATGAACTCTAGATCTCTTCCTCGAGTGTCTGCATATTTCTTCTGACAGTTCTGAGCTGTTCTTACCCTTTCCTTGATAATGTCGACCACTCGACAAGCCTCTTCAACAATTTTCGGTCCAACAATGCTACGTTCTCCCACTTCATTCCAAAACAAGGGAGTTCGACACTTCCTGCCATACAGTGCTTCAAATGGTGACATCTGTATGGTAGCCTAATAGCTGTTGTTATAGGCGAACTCGATCAATGGTAACTTTTCGTCCCATGATCCTTTGAAATCAATTACACATGCTCGTAGCATATCTTCTAGAATCTGAATTGTACGCTCTGACTGTCCATCTGTCTGTGGGTGGAATGCAGTACTGAACTTCAATGTTATTCCCATCGCCTTTTACAATCCATCCCAAAATTTGGAAGTAAATCGTGGATCTCTATCGGACACAATGCTTTCTGGAACACCATGTAACCGAACAATATTATCCACATACAGCTTTGCTAACCTTTCGAGTGTATATTGTGGTCGTATAGGTATGAAGCGAGTTGTCTTAGTCAGACGGTCCACAATCACCCAAACTGCATCAACTACTCGAGGAGTCAATGGTAGCGTGATGAAGTCCATAGTGATGCAGTGCCATTTCCATGCTGGTTCCGGTAATGGCTGTAACAGTCCTGCGGGTCCTTGTCGTTCCGCCTTTACTTTCTGATAATTTAGACATTGAGACACGAACTTAGCCACATCTGCTTTCATTCCCCTCCACCAATATAGTTTCTTCAGATCATGATATATTTTTGTACTTCCAGGATGTATCGAATAAATGGTGGTATGGGCTTCTTTCATCAGTCGGTGTCTAATGTCCATACTTTCTATTTCAGGTACACATATCCTTCCTTTAAATTTTAGTACTTTCTCATCATCCAAGGTGAACTCAGGGTTGGTCCTACCTTTCTCAATGTCTTCTTGTACTGTTCTCAGATAGGGATCTGCTTTGATAGCTGTCTTCACTTCGTCCACTATATCCGGTATAATTTTCAACGCCGCGAACATATTTGAAAACCGATGAATAAAACCTTGGTTGGCTGATTCATCTGTTGTGTCTATCACATACTGCTCGTTGCTGTGATTGAACACTATTCCGTTGGTACACATTGCTGCAGTCGTGCTAACTTCTCCTTGAGATTTAATCATTGTTTTTCTGCTTAATGCATCCGCTACTACGTTCGCTTTTCCCGAATGATACTGGATGTCACAATCATAGTCTTTCAATAATTCCATCCATCTTCTTTGTCTCATATTCAACTCCTTCTGGTTAAATAAATAAGTAAGACTTTTATGGTCTGACTTAATCTGGAATTTCTCCCCATATAAATAATGTCTCCATATCTTGACAGCATGTACTACTGCCGCTAGCTCCAAATCATTAGTGGGATAATTTTTCTCATGTACCTTTAACTGTCTTGATGCATAAGCAATTACTTGCTCTACTTGCATAAGTACACATCCTAGTCCCAGTCCCGATGCATCGGTGTATAAAGTAAATGTCTGTCCTGGAACGGGAATGGTCAAAATCGGGGCGGATATCAATCTGGCCTTCAATGTCTGGAAGCTCTTCTCACATTTGTCAGTCCACACAAACTTTTCACCTTTCTTGGTCAAACTGGTGAGAGGTACGGCAATTCGAGAATAGTCTTCTACGAATCTCCGATAATAACCAGCTAGACCAAGAAAACATCTAATTTCGAGACGCTCTTTGGTGCTTCCCACTTTACAATAGCCTGGATTTTACTGGGGTCTACTTTGATTCCTTCTGCGGATACTACATGTCACACCCCAATTCTGCACTATTCAGAATGGTGTGATGAACCGCTAAATAACCAACGGTTCAACCAGGATCTCTAATAGGCCATCCCCGCGTTATCCAAACTTTACACACATCCACAATCATAATCAGAGTAAATACACAATAGCGGAAATCTTATAAATAAATGAACTGAGAACTAAGATGATATTAATAATTTAATAGCAAATTATTCTGTATCCACCGAGACATAAGTAAATATCCATACAAGTCTTTAATAAATCCAAATAAAAGAAATCTATAAAAATATCTAATCAAATACACACGAGTTGCACTCGCAAGAGGAGTCGTGTGTATCATCTTCAGCTCCAGCGTCCATTGCTGCTATATTCCCGTAGGCAGACGCGTTCATATAATTTTCGACTGTGTAACCTGCATCATCAACTAAAAATATTCGACGTCGAGGGGTGAGCACACAACACGGCTCAGTGAGTAGCCAAAACAATGCAACAATACATATGCATGCAAAAAGTCAATTTATATCTTTGGTCTGGTTTATAGTTTGTGATGTGTAATAGAAAGGTTGGGTGGTCAAAGGTTAACGTTTATTGACACCGCCTCTATACACAGGGTGTGGAAGCCCGCCCGAAGGTTAACGTTTATCGTCGTCCCCATCCACCCTACCATAACATTATATAACAAAGGTTAACGTTTATTGCTATATAACGCTATACTAACACGTAAGCCCCTGTTAGCGAGGGCTTGCAAACTGGGCTCGCTGCTAACCAATCCTAATGCCAAACAGTGTATCCAAGGCCTCACCCCAGCATCCCTCAAAATGCCCATAGAAATAGAGCTAAGGCCCCCCGGTAGAGTCAGAGACTACAAGGACCGAGACCACCTCCCCAGATACTCTACGACATAATAGTTCTGCTAAGGTAATGGCGATACGACGATGTCAATGCACAAGACTTGAGTTAGAGATAGAGCAAAGGGGCTGAGACCCGCCAAAGGTTAACGTTTATTGACGTTCTCATCACACATCCCCTGATACTCGCTCGCATCAAATACATCAACCACACACATACAAGCACATGCCTATTCCTATCATCATCATCATCGTCATGTTATCAACAATAAAGTAAATATGCATGAACAAGTAATAGAAATATTGGATGGCATGCTGTATGCACATTACAAACATATTCGCATAGAATCAAACATGGCATAGGACTCAAGAATAGAAAATAGTTTATTATTAATCAATTTAGTTTGGAGTTAAGGTTCCTCACCTTAGCTTGCTAAAAGATACTTTTCCAAGCTTTAGAATCTCCGTTATAACGTTATTATATTGCTAGCAAACCTAACCAAGTCGATAGAATTTAATTAGAATTAATTCAGAATTTAAAACCATTCTGTCAACTGAGGGTCGATGCTAGGGTCGATGCTAGGGTCGATGGGTCTATCGACCCTCCCTCCATTCTGGACTTCCCGAATGCCGAGGGTCGATGGTCGAAACACCTAGGGTCGGATGGTCTATCGACCCTCGGTGCGACCCCCCGATGCACTCTGGTCCGATTTCCACTTTTAAATCCACTCTTCGTGTTTGGGGTCCTATGACTTGCTTCCTACATTCATTCAATAGTCATTCCATGGTCTAGAACCATGTATAATCCATCTAAATAGTTTTCGTGCATCCTCCTATGGTTTTCCATGAAAACCTAACCATGGATGGATGGTTTGGGTTTCTCCGAGATCCTACACTCAACCATATCTAATCTAAGGTCTGTAGAAACTCATGGAATTAGTATCCATACCTGAGAAGATTAATCTTTCTATGTAACTCTTCTCCTTTTTGCTAAGTCTTCCTCCTTGTCTCCTTTCTTCCTCTTTTCCTTCTTCTCTCTTTCTCTCAATTCAATTAGGGTTGTGAAAGGAGTGAAAGTGGCTTAGGGACGTCCTTTAAATAGACTAGGAACATCCTAAATAAGTCCCATTGAGATTTGGAAAGAATCCTACTGGAAAATTAGGAAATTTCCTAATTTCTACATTCGTCAGAAACTGAGGGTCGATGGGAGGGTCGATGATCCCGTCGACCCTAGGGTCTTAAGCTGTCCGACCCTCCCTTACCGAAAGGGTCCGACATTCTCTTTGGGAGGTCCGACCCTTTTTTTTTTTCGACCCTCCCTTAAAATTTGAGGGTCTGACATTCTGTTTTGGGAGGTCCGACCCTACTTGGCTGGGTATGCGACCCTCCCCTAAAATTAAGTATTTTTGGATCGATTTTATACCTGGGATCTCGATCTCCATCACGCCCTTGGTCCACTTGACTCGACCATGATGGGTAAACCTGGTTCAAGGTGGTAAGACCGGGTTAGTTTGACACGGGTCTTACAACTCCCCCCCAACTTATAAAAATTTCGTCCTCGAAATTGTACGTACCTTCTGAATCAAACAAGTGAGGGTATTCCTTTCGTATAGCATTCTCTTCTTCCCATGTAACTTCTTCCATGTCTCTACTTTTCCATGTGACCTTAACATAGTAGATATCTCTGTTGCGTAGACGTTGAACCTTTCGACTGGTGATTTCTCACAACATGTGCGTCGATTCCTTGACATACTTCTTCAATAGAGAAATGTGAAATACGTCGTGCACACTTGACATAGATGGTGGTAATGCCAACTGATAAGCTACTTTTCCACGCTTAGCTAGAATTTCGTATGGCCCGACATATCTTGGACTTAATTTTCCTTTCTGTCCGAATCTCTTCAATCCTCTCATAGGCGATACTTTCAAAAATACTTTATCACCTACGGCGAACTCTAGATCTCTTCGTCGAGTATCTACATATTGCTTCTGACGGTTCTGAGCTGTTTTCACTCTCTCCTTGATGATGTCGACCACTCGACAAGTCTCTTCAACAAATTCTGGTCCAACAATACTGTGTTCTCCAACTTCATTCCAAAACAAGGGAGTTCGACACTTCCTGCCATACAGTGCTTCATAAGGTGACATCTGTATAGTAGCCTGATAGCTGTTATTGTAAGCGAACTCGATCAACGGTAACTTTTCGTCCCATGATCCTTTGAAATCAATCACACATGCTCGTAGCATATCTTCTAGAATCTGGATTGTACGCTCCGACTGTCCATCTGTCTGTGGGTGGAATGCAGTACTGAACTTCAATGTTGTACCCATAGCCTTTTGCAGTCCTTCCCAAAATTTGGAAGTAAATCGTGGATCTCTATCGGGCACAATACTTTCTGGTACACCGTGTAACCGAACAATATTATCCACATACAGCTTTGCTAACATTTCCTGTGTATACTGGGGTCGTATCGGTATGAAGCGAGCTGTCTCAGTCAGACGGTCCACAATCACCCAAACTGCGTCAACTACTCGAGGAGTCAATGGTAGTCCTGTGACAAAGTCCATAGTGATGCAGTCCCATTTCCATGCTGGTTCCAGTAATGGCTGTAACAGTTCTGCGGGTCTTTATCGTTCCGCCTTTACCTTCTAACAATTTAGGCATTGAGACACGAATTTGGCTACATCTGCCTTCATTCCCCTCCATCAATACAGTTTCTTTAGATCATGATACATTTTTGTACTTCCAGGATGTATCGAGTAGATGGTGGTATGGGCTTCCTTCATCAGTCGGTGCCTAATGTCCATATTCTCTGTTTCAGGTACACATATTCTTCCTTTGTATTTCAGTACCTTCTCGTCATCCAAGGTGAACTCAGTGTTAGTCCTACCTTTCTCAATATCTTCGCGTACTGTTCTCAGATAAGGATCTGCTTTGATAGTTGTCTTCACTTCATCCACTATATCCGGTATAATCTTCAATGACACGAACATATTTGAAAACCGATGAATAATCCCTTGGTTGGCTGATCCATCCGTTGTATCTATCACATATTGTTCGTTGCCGTGATTGAACACCATTCAGTTGGTATACATTGCTGCAGTCGTGTTAATTTCTCCTTGAGATTTTATCATTGCTCTCCTGCTCAATGCATCTTCTACCACGTTCGCTTTTCCCGGATGATACTGGATATCACAATCATAGTCTTTCAATAGTTCCAGCCATCTTCTTTGTCTCATATTCAACTCCTTCTGATTAAATAGATAAGTAAGACTTTTATGGTCCGACTTAATATGAAATTTCTCTCCGTATAGGTAGTGTCTCCATATCTTGACAACATGTACTACTGCTGCTAACTCCAAATCATGAGTGGGGTAATTTTTCTCATGTACCTTCAACTGTCTCGAGGCATACGCAACTACTTGCTCTCCTTGCATAAGCACACATCCTAGTCCCAATCCCGATGCATCAGTGTATAAGGTAAATGTCTGTCCTGGAACGGGACTGATCAAAATTGCGACGGATATCAATCTGGTCTTTAGTGTTTGAAAACTCTTTTCACACTTATCCGTCCATACAAATTTTTCTCCTTTCTTGGTCAGACTGGTGAGAGGTACGGCAATCCGAGAATAGTCTTCTACGAATCTCCGATAATATCCAGCTAGACCGAGAAAACTTCTAATTTCTGAAACACTCTTTGGTGCTTCCCACTTCACAATAGCCTCGATCATACTGGGGTCCACTTTGATTCCTTCAGCGGATACTACATGGCCTAAAAAGGCGACTTCACTTAGCCAAAACTCACACTTCAAAAATTTGGCGTATAACTTCTCTTTCCTTAAACGCTTTAGGGCTGCGTTTAGGTTCTTGACATGGGTTTCCTTGTCTTTGGTGTACACCAATATGTCATCAATAAATACTATAACCAACGTATCCAACATATCGTGGAAAACTCGGTTCATAAGTTCCATGAATGTTGCCGGTGCATTAGTTAATCCGAAGGACATCACTAAGAACTCATAATGTCCGTATCTTGTCCTGAAAGCTGTCTTCGGGATGTCACCTTCTTTAATTTTCAGTTGATGATAGCCTGATCAAAGATCGATCTTTGAAAATACCTTCGCTCCTTGTAACTGATCGAACAAGTCATCGATCCTGGGTAGTGGATATCGATTCTTGATTGTTAGCTTATTCAACTCTCGATAGTCGATACATAATCGAACACTACCATCCTTCTTCTTTACGAACAACACCGGTGCTCCCCATGGAGATATACTGGGTCTAATATAACCCTTATCCAGCAGTTCTTGTAATTGCACTTTTAATTCCTTCAGTTCAGTAGGAGCCATTCTATAAGGTGCTTTTGATATCGGTACGGCTCCAGGTATTAGGTCTATTACAAACTCCGTGGCCCGGTCGGGGGGTAATCCGGGTAGTTTCTCCGGAAATACATCAGGAAAATCTCGCACAACATCAATATCTTCCATTCGTGGCACGTCCTTGGTTAGGTCGACCACTGATACTAGATATCCGACCGCTCCCTTTTCAAGGCACTTATTAGCCTTCAATGCGGAAAGTATGAGCTTACGTCTCCGGGGAAGTTTAGTTCCCGAGAAACTGAATTCTGCTCCTTCTTTGTCTTTGAACGTTAGCTTCTTCTTGGCGCATAACAGATTTGCAGAATGCCGAGCTAACCAATCCATTCCTAAGATGACATCGAAGTCTGCCATCTCAAGTTGTATTAAAGTTGCATCCAAGGTTTTCTCGCCAATGAGAACTGGACATGGCCCATAACCTTTTTCTAATTCCACTTCTAATCCCATCGGTGACCGTACAAGTAACTTGTAGTCTAATGTTTTGATGGGTAAATTGGTCTTCTTTCCAAATGACACAGATATAAATGACTGCGTAGCTCCTGAGTCAAAGAGTACTTTGGCTGGTACGCCATTGATAGGTACAATCCCTGTGATCCATTTTACTTAGTCTACATGCCCAATCAATGTAATTATAATCTTAAAAGTTTCGATCATACCTGTGACCACATCGGGCGATGCGGCTGCATCCTCTGATGTAACAGCATATACCCGTCCTTGATGTAACTGCTTCTTGGGTTTTGGACATTCTCTTGCCATATGCCCTGGTTGGTTGCGCTTATAACACTTCGGGGCTTCGAATTTGGCTTTGGCTGTGGTTGAGCTGCGGAAGTAGACTTTGGTGCAGTAGCAAAATTCTGAGGACGAAAAGGTTTATACGTCCTATTATTGCCTCCGTTGTAGGAGTTTCCGGCTGGTCTCTTGATGCCTCTGTTCTGGGAGAAATAACTCTCCTTCTGGATCGATTCGATCACTCGAGCAATCTGGACAGCTTCGTTGTAGATTTTCTTCTCTAAGCCCAGGACATTTTCTCTTATGCTTCCTCTTAGTCCCGCGACAAACCTACGGGTTTTTGTATCTTCTTCTTGCATGTTAGCCGGTGCGAAGAAAAATAGTTCTTCGTAGCGCTGTTGATACGAGTCTACGGACATCTGCCCTTGGTACAGACTCAAAATTCCTTCTCCATTGAATCTCCAAGCTTCTTGGGAAATACTTCTCGAAGAATGCTTCTTTATATATAGCCCATGTCGTAGGGGCATGCTTGGTCAATAAGTACGTCTTTGTAGATTTCCACCAATGGTGTGCGTCGCCTTTGAGCATGAAGGTGGCGCATAGTACTTTCTGTTCGCTTGAGTGGCTTGAAACATAACTCCCATTGCAACCTGCATTTGAGCTTGTGCATGTTGCATTTGCTGTAGCTGTTGTGCCAGATTCATAACCACAGTTGCTAGCTCCGGTGGTGGAGGTGGCAAATTTGTAGGGCCTGCTGGTTCTGGATTACCCTGTGCATGGTTATTTTCTTGACTAGTCTCCTCCACTGGTGGTGGTGGGACTGTATTTCGGGTCTATCGGGTAACTCTACGTCCAGATATAATTTCTTTCGGTGATTGTCGGTGCCTGAAAATTCATCAAGGTAGGTTAGAACTCATTTATATCTCATGTAGGCACACTAACCAATAAGAAATTTCAATTTCTAACTCATTTTATATAAAAATACTGTCTTTTCTATGCAGGGTCGATGGTGAGGGTCGCTGGTATGTCCGACCCTGGGTATTCGACCCTGGGAATGACCTGTTCTTCCCGAGAGCTGAGGGTCGATGTGAGGGTTGATGGGTGTCTGACCCTCAGTCCGACCCTCGATTATCTGTCAGATTCTCGAGAGCCGAGGGTCGATGGGAGGGTCGATCCGAGGGTCGATGGTGTCAGTCGAATTGTCCGACCCTCGGACCAAAAATCAGATTTTTAAGATCCGATTTTGGGTCATTTCTCACTATTCCTCTTCCGTTTCGACTCCCCTCTTCTCTCCGAGTTGCTACAGTGCTACTTCCCTGTTGTGGATCATTCTTAGTCCGAGTTTCGACATCCACATCACCTCTACAGGTATACTTTCCCAACTTTACCTGTTTTTAGGTTTTTATTTCTAGGTTTTTGCTCATTTAACTCGTATTTTCCAAATTAAATTCTTTCCAACCGTAAAAATTTGATTTTTATTGGGGATTTTGTTATTGGGGTTTTGAGGAACGAAAGCCCTAAAATTTTTGAGTTTCATCGGTTGGTTATCGAGAAACTTAAAATTTTCTCTTTTTTGCCCTAATTTGTCGACATTTTCGATTTTTCTTCAATTTCTTCAAATTGAGCTTCATCGGTTAAAATTTCCTACTGCATGTGGGTTGTAGGATATGTTTTAACCTACGTAGGTTCTTATGCCCACTTGTATGGTGAGAAATGGGGCTCTATTTTAATTTTTTTGGATTTTTATCCTATTAACTCCTTGTTTCCTTTCTCTTTCTTATTTTGCAGATACTATGGCCCGTACCAAAGTACCTAGAGTGCGCGATCCACTTCGCTTCCAATCGAATGAAGCCGAGGCACAGTATGCGGACTATGCCCGTAAGAAGGTTGAAGGGGGTCGCATGGTGAACTTGGCTGAGCTAGCCTTGTTCAATGTAGAGGGAGCATTCGGTGATATGGGGTGGCTCCCTGTCATCACATACGACGCGTGCACATGTCCCGACTTGGTACGCCAGTTCTATTGTAATATCCAGGTGGTGGGGAATTACAATGATGTCGAGCGTGGTCAGGAGTTGCGCATTACTAGCTACGTCAAGGGTGTGCACATCTCCTTTGATTATCGGCAACTGGCCGATCTGTTGGGCATTCCCTATGATGGCCCTATGGTGTACTGTGCGCCGAGAGAGCCACAGTTTGTTGAGATGGAGATGTGAGCAGAGATCGAAAACCAGTTGCTCCGTCCCGGTAGATGGCAGATGAGGGCTTGCTACTTGCGTCCAGCTCCACGGGTTTTCTGCAAGATTATCCAGCATAATCTGATCCCGTAGAGTGGGCATTATGAGAGGGTGTCTCAGCTGACCCAGTTCTTGATCTATAGCATATGCACTCGCCAGCCGGTCTGCCTTTCTTACATCATCATGCGGACGATGTTTAGTCCCACATTGTCCGGTCATAGGGGAAATCTACCCTATGGACGCATGATTACAGTGTTACTGACCCGTCTGGGGGTGGATCTGGTGGATGAGAAGATCCAGGAGAAGACCTTCTCGTCGCCTCTAGATTGGGAGGCTATCTGCTAGATGGGGCTGCGAGATGCGGAGTTTAGCGATGAGGAGAGGAACGCGATGGTACGCCCTCACACTCGGATTGAGATGGCTGATGCTGAGGCTGCTGCTAGGGCTCGTGGAGATCCAGTCGACGATGATGATCGCTTGTATATGGATGTCGATGCGATACCACCGCCATCACCCACGCATGCGGCTGGAGTTGGTACATCTTCAGCGGCGGCTCCTGCACCTGAGACTGGTCCTTCTCACTCGGCTGATCCTTTACTTCCACCTTCAGCCATGATGGAGATGCTGCAGGAGATCAGGGATGCTCAGCGCAGATCTGATCTGAGGATGGATGAGCTGTTGGCTGCTCAGCACGCATCAGACGCGCAAATGTGGGAGCTCCTAGAGGTGCAGCGTGCGACTGATCAGAGGATAGCCGGTCTCACAGCTAGTCTCCAGACGACCCAGACCCAGGTGGCCTGGTTGACTAGGGTCTATGCTGAGGACTATGACAAAGATCGTGAGGCACCGCCCCCTCCTTCGCCTCCAGCTTCCTGATTGTACTTCATTTTTCTTGTACTACAGAGTAACTATCCAGGTTGTGGACTGTACTCTGCTTTAGCGATATATATACGTTTTGTTTCTCTTACTCATTGTATGTAACTTGTTTCCCCTTTAATAGATGCATTATTCTCTTTTTAATTTGGTTTCAATCATCACTTGTGCTTACAGTGTGTTTGTATTAAAGCTTTTCATTTATCCTATCTCAGTTCACAATGGTCTTGAATGCGTGTCAGTTCGGCGGGCAAAGCCTGAGAAGCTCTGATACCAAGTTGTCACACCCCAATTCTACATTATTCAGAATGGTGTGATGAACCGCTAAATAACCAACGGCTCAACCGGGATCTCTAATAGGCCATCCCCGCGTTATCCAAACTTTACACACATCCACAATCATAATCAGAGTAAATACACAATAGCGGAAATTTTATAAATAAATGAACTGAGAACTAAGATGATAGTAATAATTTAATAGCAAATTATTCTGTATCCATCGAGACATAAGTAAATATCAATACAAGTCTTTAATAAATCCAAATAAAATAAATCTATAAAAATATCTAATCAAATACACACGAGTTGCACTCGCAAGAGGAGTCGTGTGTATCATCTTCAGCTCCAGCGTCCATTGCTGTTATAATCCCGTACGCAGACGCGTTCATATAATCTTTGACTGTGTAACCTGCATCATCAACTAAAAATATTCGACGTCGAGGGGTGAGCACACAACACGGCTCAGTGAGTAGCCAAAACAATGCAACAATACATATGCATGCAAAAAGTCAATTTATATCTTTGGTCTGGTTTATAGTTTGCAATGTGCAATAGAAAGGTTGGGTGGTCAAAGGTTAACGTTTATTGACACCGCCTCTATACACAGGGTGTGGAAGCCCGCCCGAAGGTTAACGTTTATCGTCGTCCCCATCCACCCTACCATAACATTATACAACAAAGGTTAACGTTTGTTGCTATATAACGCTATACTAACACGTAAGCCCCTGTTAGTGAGGGCTTGCGAACTGGGCTCGCTGCTAACCAATCCTAATGCCAAACAGTGTATCCAAGCCCTCACCCCAGCATCCCTCAGAATGCCCATAGAGATAGAGCTAAGGCCCCCCGGTAGAGTCAGAGACTACAAGGACCGAGACCACCTCCCCTGATACTCTATGACATAATAGTTCTGCTAAGGTAATGGCGATACGACGATGTCAATGCACAAGACTTGAGTTAGAGATAGAGCTAAAGTACTGAGAACCGCCAAAGGTTAACGTTTATTGACGTTCTCATCACACCTCCCCTGATACTCGCTAGCATCAAATACATCAACCACACACATACAAGCACATGCCTATTCCTATCATCATCATCATCATCATGTTATAAACAATAAAGTAGATATGCATGAACAAGTAATTGAAATATTGGATGGCATGCTGTATGCACATTACAAATATATTCGCATAGAATCAAACATGGCATAGGACTCAAGAATAGAAAACAGTTTATTATTAATCAATTTAGTTTGGAGTTAAGGTTCCTCACCTTAGCTTGCTAAAAGGTACTTTTCCAAGCTTTAGAATCACTGTTATAACGTTATTATATTGCTAGCAAACCTAACCAAGTCGATAGAATTTAATTAGAATTAATTCGGAATTTAAAACCATTCTGTCAACTGAGGGTCGATGCTAGGGTCGATGGGTCTATCGACCCTCCCTCCATTCTGGACTTCCCGAATGCTGAGGGTCGATGGTCAGAAACACCTAGGGTCAGATGGTCTATCGACCGTCGGTGCGACCCTCGATGCACTCTGGTCCAATTTCCACTTTTAAATCCACTCTTCGTGTTTGGGGTCCTATGGCTTGCTTCCTACATTCATTCAACAGTCATTCCATGGTCTAGAACCATGTACAATCCATCTAAATAGTTTTCATTCATCCTCCTATGGTTTTCCATGAAAACCTAACCATGGATGGATGGTTTGGGTTTCTCCGAGATCCTACACTCAACTATATCTAATCTAAGGTCTGTAGAAACTCATGGAATTAGTATCCATACCTGAGAAGATTAATCTTTCTCTGTAACTCTTCTCCTTTTTGCTAAGTCTTCCTCCTTGTCTCCTTTCTTCCTCTTTTCCTTCTTCTCTCTTTCTCTCAATTCAATTAGGGTTGTGAAAGGAGTGAAAGTGGCTTAGGGATGTCCCATAAATAGACTAGGAACATCCTAAATAAGTCCCATTGATATTTGGAAAGAATCCCACTCGAAAATTAGGAAATTTCCTAATTTCTACATTCGTCAGAAATCGAGGGTCGGTGGGAGGGTCGATGATCCCGTCGACCCTAGGGTCTTAAGCTGTCCGACCCTCCCTTAAAATCTGAGGGTCTGACATTCTGTTTTGCGAGGTCGGACCCTACTTGGCTGGGTATGCGACCCTCCCCTACAATTAAGTGTTTTTGGGTCGATTTTATACCTGGGATCTCGATCTCCATCACGCCCTTGGTCCACTTGACTCGACCATGATGGGTAAACCTGGTTCAAGGTGGTAAGACCGGGTTAGTTTGACACGGGTCTTACACTACATGGCCTAGGAATGCGACTTCACTTAGCCAAAACTCGCACTTTGAAAATTTGGCATATAGCTTCTCTTTCCTTAACCGCTGTAGGGCTGCGTTTAGGTTCTTGATATGGGTTTCCTTGTCCTTGGAGTATACCAATATATCATCAATAAATACTATCACCGACGTATCCAACATATCGTGGAAAACTCGGTTCATAAGTTCCATGAACGTTGCTGGTGCATTAGTTTATCCGAAAGACAACCAAAAATTCGTAATGTCCATATCTGGTCCTGAATGCTGTCTTCGGAATATCACCTTCTTTAATCTTCTACTCATGATAGCCCGATCGAAGATCGATCTTAGAAAATAATTTTGCTACTTGTAATTGATCGAACAAGTCATCAATCCTGGGTAGTGGATATCGATTCTTGATTGTCAGCTTGTTCAACTCCCAATAGTCAATACATAATCGAACGCTACCATCCTTCTTATTCACGAACAGTACCGGTGCCCCCCACTGAGATATACTGGGTCGAATATAACCCTTGTCTAGCAGTTCTTGTAGTTGTACTTTTAATCCTTCAGTTTAGTAGGAGCCATTCTATAAGGTGCTTTTGATATGGGTGCGGCTCCCTGTCATCATATACAATGCGTGCACCTGTCCAGACTTGGTACGCCAGTTCTATTGTAATCTCCAGGTGGTGGGGAATTACAATGATGTTGAGCACGGTCAAGAGTTGTGCATCACCAGTTACGTCAAGGGGGTGCACATCTCCTTTGATTATCGGCAGCTGGCCGATCTGTTGGGCATTCCCTATGATGGCCCCATGGTGTACTGTGCGTTGGGAGAGCCACAGTTTGTTGAGATGGAGATGAGAGCAGAGATCGACAACCAGTTGCTCCATCTCGATAGATGGCAGATGAGAGCTTGCTACTTGCGTCCAGCTCCACGGGTCTTCTGCAAGATTATCCAGCATAATCGGATCCCGCAGAGTGGGCACTATGAGAGGGTATCTCAGCTGACCCAGTTCTTGATTTACAACATCTGCACTCGTCAGCCGGTCTGCCTACCTTACATCATCATGCGGATGATGATTAGTGCTAC
Source organism: Protea cynaroides (assembly GCA_028583415.1). Lineage (NCBI taxonomy): Eukaryota > Viridiplantae > Streptophyta > Magnoliopsida > Proteales > Proteaceae > Protea > Protea cynaroides. The sequence continues at coordinate 54,870,269 of CM053273.1, read as the reverse complement.
ATTGTCCAGTCATAGGGGGAATCTACCCTATGGACGCATGATTACTGTGCTACTGACCCGTCTGGGGTGGATCTGGTAGATGAGAAGATCCAGGAGAAGACCTTCTCGTCGCCTCTGGATTGGGAGGCTATATGCAAGATGGGGCTGCGAGATGCAGAAGTTAGCGATGAGGAGAGGAACGCGGTGGTGCGCCCTCACACTCGGGTCGAGATGGCTGATGCTGAGGCTGCTGCTGCTGCTGCTAGAGCTCGTGTGGATCCGATCGACGACGACGATCGTATGTATATGGACGTCGGCTCGATACCACCGCCATCACCCACACATGCGGCTGGAGTTGGTACTTCTACTGCGGCGGCTCCTGCACCAGAGACCGGTCCTTCTCATGAGGCTGGTCCTTCACGCCTACCAGCTGATGACGTGCTGAGTATGTTTCACGAGATTAGAGAGGCTCAACGCGCATCGGATCTGAGGATAGGGGAGCTCCTAGACGCCCAGCGCCGGACTGATCAGCGGGTGGCTGATCTCACAGCTAGTCTGCAGGCGACTCAGACTCAGGTAGCATGGTTGACTAGGGTCTATGCCGAGGACTACGACAGAGACCGTGAGGCACCGCCTCCTCCTTCGCCTCCAGCTTCCTGAGTGTACTTTTACTTTTCTTTGTACTACAGAGTAACTGTCCGGGTTGTGGACTATACTCTGCTTTCATTATGTGTATACATTTTGTTTCTCTCTCTCATTGTATGTAACTTGTTTTCCCTTTAATAGATATATTATTCTCTTTAAATTTTGTCTCAATCATCACTTGTGCTTACAGTGTGTTTATATTAAAGCTTTTAATTTATCCTATCTCAGTTCACAATTGTGTTGAATGTATGCTAGTTCAGCGGACAAGGCCTGAGATGCTCTGATACCAAGTTGTCACACCCCAATTCTGGTCTATTCAGAATGATGTGATGAACCGCTAAATAACCAATGGTTCAACCATGATCTCAAATAGGCTATCCCCACGTTATCTAAACTTACAGACATCCATAATCATAATCATAATCAGAGTAATAAACAATAGCGGAAATTTATAATAAAATGAACTGAGCAACTAAGATGATATCATTAATTTAATAGCAAATTATTCTATTTTCAACTGAGACATAAATATTTAAATACCAAATACATGTCTTTATACATCCAATGAAGGAAACCTATAAAAATATCTAATCAAATACACACGAGTTGCACTCGCAAGAGGAGTCGTGCGTATCATCTTCAGCTCCAACTTTCATAGCTTCCACATTCCCGTACGCAGACGCGTTCATATAGTCTTCAACGGTATAACCTGCATCATCAACTAAAAATATTCGACGTCGAGGGGTGAGCACACATCACGGCTCAGTGAGTAGCCAAAACAATGCAACAGTACATATGCATGTAAAAATCAATTTATATCTTTGGTCCGGTTTAAAGTTTGCAGTATGCAATAGAAATGTTTAGGTAGCCAAAGGTTGCGTTTATTGACTCTGTCTCTATACACGAGTGTGTGACGTTACCCGAAGATCACGTTTATCATCAACTCACATGCACCCAATCATGAACATTATATAACAAAGGTTACATTTATTGCTATATAGTGCCATACAAACACGTAAGCCCCTGTTGGCGAGGGCTGCAAACTGGGCTCGCAACTAACCAATCCTAATGCCAAACAGTGTATCCAAGGCCTCACCCCAGCATCCCTCAGAATGCCCATAGAGATAGAGCTAAGGCCCCCTGGTAGAGTCAGAGACTACAAGGACCGAGACCACCTCCCTTGATACTCTACGACATAATAGTTCTGCTAAAGTAATGGCGATACGACGATGCCAATGCACAAGACTTGAGTTGGAGATAGAGCTAAAGTGCTGAGACCCGCCAAAGGTTACGTTTATTGATGTCCTCATCACACCTCCCCTGATACTCGCTCGCATCATGCACATCAACCACACACATACAAGCACATGCCTATTCCAATCATCATCATCATCATGTTATAAACAATAAAATAAATATGCATGAACAAGTAATAGAAATATTGGATGGCATGCTGTATGCATACAAACATATTCGCATAGAATCAAGCATGGCATAGGACTCAAGAAATAGAAAACAGTTTATTATTAACCAATTTAGTTTGGGGTTAAGGTTCCTCACCTTAGCTTGCTAATAGATACTTTTCCAAGCTTTAGAATCATTGTTATAATGTTATTATATTTCTAGCAAACCTAACAAAGTCGTTAGAATTAATTAGAATTAATTCAAAATTTAAAAACCATTCTGTTAACTGAGGGTCGATGCTAGGGTCGATGGGTCTATCGACCCTCCCCTCCTTCTAGACTTCCCGAATGCTGAGGGTCGATGGTCAGAAACACCGAGGGTCGGATGGTCATCGACCCTCGGTGCGACCCTTGGTGCACTTTGGTCTAATTTTCACTTTTTAATCCATTCTTCGTGTTTGGGGTCCTATGGCTTGCTCCTATATTCCATTCTACATCCATTCCATGGTCTGAACCATGTATAATCCATCTAAATAGTTTTCATGCATCCATCTATGGTTTTCCATGAAAACCTAACCATGGATGGATGGTTTGGGTTTCTCCGAGATCACTCTCTCTCCAATAACTATCCTAAGGTATGTAGAAACTCATGGAATTAGTATCCATACCTGTGAAGATTAATCTTTCTCTGCAAATCTTCTCCTTTTTGCTAGGTTCTCTTCCTTGCCTCTCTTCTTTCTCTTTTCCTTCTCCTCTCTTTCTCTCAATTCAATTAGGGTTGTGAAAGGAGTGAAAGTTTCTTAGGGACGTACTTTAAATAGACTAGGAACATCCTAAATAAGTCCCATTGAGATTTGGAAAGAATCCCAATCGAAAAATATAGAAATTTCCTAATTTCTATATTCGGTTGGAACCGAGAGTCGATGGGAGGGTCGATGATCCCGTCGACCCTAGGGTCTTAAGCTGTCCGACCCTCCCTTCAAAACTGAGGGTCTGACTCTTTGTCTTGGGAGGTCTGACCCTGCTTAGCTGGGTATGCGACCCTTCCCCTAATTTAAGTGTTTTTGGGTCGATTTGATACCTGGGATCTCGATCTCCTTCACGCCCTTGGTCCATTTGACTCGACCATGGTGGGTGAACCTGGTTCTAGGTGGTATGACCGGGTTAGATTGACACGGGTCTTACATGTATGGTACTAGCTTGTCCCGCCGGTAAAGGTGTAGTGTTTGGAACTGGGAAAGCCATTCCCATAGTAGCTTGCATGTCGGCTTGCACTTGTTGTATTTGCTGCAACTATTGTTCTAGATTCATCACCGCAGTAGCCAAATCTGTAGGTGGGGCTGGGATGTTTGTGGTGTTGGCTTGGTTGTTGACTCCTGGCGGTACCACATTCTGGTTCTCCTATTCCTCAGGGTTTTCATGGCTATTTTCCTCTACAGGTGGTGGTGGGGGTGGAATTGTGTTACATCCTCTCCTGGTTATTCATCACCTATTCACAGGTGAATGTCAAGGAACATTTGAGGCAATCATAATATACATCATTCTCATGTCAAAATCCAAATGGACAAGTTAAAATTTCAATATTTAAAGTCATTCAGTCAAAATAGGGTATTTTTCACTGTGGGGTCGATGGTGGGGTCGCAGTATATGGGACCACAGAGTTGCGACCACACAAAATCTGTCAGCTCACCAAGAGCCTATGGTCGATCGTGTGGTCACACTATATGCGACCACAGGGTTGACACTACACAAACCCTATCAACTCACCGAACGCCTGTGGTCGCTGGTGTGGTCGAACTATATGCAACCACAAGGTTGCGACCACACAAACCTTGTCAACTCACCGAGAGGCTGTGGTCGTTTGTATGGTCGCAATATATCTGACCGCAGGGTTGCGACCACACAAACCCTGTCACCTCACCGAAAGCTTGGGGTCGATCGTGTGGTCGATAATGGGGTCGCATTTTTGGTCGAATTCTACGACTACACGATCCCAGATTAGGTTTTTAAACCTGATTTTGAGCCATTCTCTATATTTCTCCATTGTCTTCAACTTAACTCGCCTCCACTTAGTTGCTATAGTGTTGATCGTATGAATTTGTTGATTCTTTCGTCGATCTATGACCTACGTTCCATTCTTCCAGGTATGTTCCCTACTCTTTCTCCATTTTGAGCTTTCATACTTAGGTTTTGCTCCATTTATTGGGTGTTCTTCAAATTAATATTTTTCTGATGGTAAAAATTTGATTTTTATTGGGGGTTATTGCTATTGGCCAACCAATAGATGAAAGCCCTCAAGAAAATTCGAGTTTTATCGGTTAGTTTAATAAAAACTTGAAAATTCTCATTTTTTACCTAAATTTTAGGGTTTTTCCTAATTGTCAAAAAATTTTCAAATTCTACCCAGCCATTTTAAATTTTTGATTGTATGAGCCTTGCAGGATGGTTTGGGACCTATGTAAGTCCTCCTGCCCAAATGTTTGGGTGAAAAGTGAGGCTTTTTGCCAAATTAAGCTGTCATAATGCCAAAATTTTGAATTTTTACTATATCTGATATGTTGTTTGTTGGTCTATACTGTTGCAGACACCATGGCTCGCACTAAAGTCCCCAGAGTTCATGATCACATTCGCTTTAGGTCTATTGAAATAGAAGCACAGTATTCTTGATACGAGCGTAAGAAGGTGGAAGGGGGTCGTTGTGTCAACTTGGCCAACCTAGTTCTATTTGATGTAGAGGGCGCATTCGGTGATATGGGCTGGCTCCCTGAGATTCTTTATGAGGGTTGCACCTGTCTTGAGTTGGTGAAACAATTTTACTATAATTTATAGGTGGAGGGTGACCCAGAGGACATAGATAGGGGTAGAAAGCTCAGGATCATCAGTTTAGTTAAAGGGGTGGAGATCTCCTTTAACTGTCAGGAGTTGGCTGATCTCCTGGGTATCTAAAATGATGGTCCCTTGGTATACTGTGCACCCAAGAAACCCCAGTTCCTATCAGTGAGCATGGGTATAGAGATTGACCACCAAATTCTTAGGGACGACCGATTGCAGATGAAGGCAATCAACCTACGGTCGAAACCCCGAGTGTATAACAAGATCATCCAACACAACCTGATTCCCTAGAGTGGACACTATGAGAAGGTTTCACAATTGACCTAGTACCTTCTGTACTGCATCTGTGCTCGGCAACCTCTCTGCCTTCTTTATATCATTATCAGGACCATGCTCCATGCCACGACGCCTAGTCTAGTGGGTAACCTACCCTATGGGTGTTTGATCACTACTCTACTCACTCGCCTACAGGTAGACTTGGTCGATGAGAGGATTCACGAGGACACTTTTTCGAATGACCTTGACTGGGAGGCCATCTGCCAGATGGGGATGCGAGATGTGCAGGTCAGTGATGAGGAGAGAAACACTATGTTGCATCACCATACTCGAGTAGAGGTAGCAGACGCGGAGGCAGCAGCAGCACCAGCAGAGGTCCACCAGAGCGATGATGAGGAGGATGATGATAGGATGTTCATGGATGTGGATGCCATACCCCCTCCATCAACAAAGCATTCCACTGGAGCTGGTCCTTCTCAGGCTCCTTCCCACTAAGCTGGTCCTTCGCACCCACCACCAGGTTACGTGTTGGTGTTGCTACGTGAGATTTGGGAGGCCCAGCGTGCTACTAATCAGGGGGTAACGGATCTGGCAGCTAGTCTCCAGTTGACCCAGACTCTGATAGCCTGGCTTACGAGAGTATATGCTGAGGATTATGATCGAGATAATGAGGCATCTCCTCCTCTAGCCTCCATGATGTCTTTATTTCTTTTTACTTTACATTACTGAGTAACTGTCTGGATTGTGGACCGTACTTTGATTCAGATATATGTTAGTTTTATTCTCGTTTGATAAATACATGGAACTTGTTTCTCATTTTCATATGTGCATTATTCTCTTTCTTAGTTATTGTCTCATACAACACAGGTGCTTATGGTGTGTTCTTATTAAAGCTTTTAAGTTTATCCTAACTTAGTTCACGAACTCTAGTGGAAGTATACAGGTTTGATAGACAGAGCCTAAGTGCTTTCATACCAAGTTGTCACACCTCAATTCTGAGCCAACCAGAATGGTGTGATGGACCATCTATGAACCAACGGTTCACCCAGGATCTCGTATACACCGTGTCCATTTGACCAAACTAGATACAACCATAATCATAATCAAAGTAAATAAAAAATAGCAGAAGTCATTAATATTAATGAAATGAGTATCTAACAGTGATAACATAATTAATTATCCAATTATCTCCAAATGACTCAAGACATAAAATAAAATAATGTAGTTCAATTACATGTTCTGATAATCCAATAATTAAATCTAATCGAAAACACATGGGATGCACTCGCACGACGAATCATGTGACTCTACCATAGCTTCCATAGCCATCGCAGCAACATGTCTGTACATTTGTGCATTCATATAATCTTCCACGGTAGGACCTGCATCATCAACTAAAAATATTCGACGTCGAAAGGGTGAGCACACATCATGGCTCAGTGAGCAAACAAAACAATGCAAGAAACATATGCATGTACTCAATTCATATCTTTGGTCTGGTTTATAAGTTTGCAATGTGCTATAGAAATGATTGGTGGCCACCGCACCTCTATAGATGAGTGTGTGAAGCCACTCAATGGATCAAACACCATTGCCATCCCACATGCACCCATCATGGATTAGAGATAGAGCTAAAGTGCCCGCATCAAACACCGCATAACACTTACCCTGATGCCCTACCCATACCAATACCTAAGCCCCTATTTGCAAAGGCTTGCAAACTGGGCTCAGAACTAACCAATCCTAATTCCAAATAGTGTATCGAAGACCTCACCCTTGAATCCCTCAATACGTCCATAGAGATAGAGTTAAGACCCCCCGACAGAGTCAGAGACTACACGGTCTGAGACCACCTCCCCTAATGCCCTACGACGTAATTGTTCTGCTAAGGTTATGGCGATACGACGATGTTAGTGGGCAAGACTTGTGTAGAGATAGAGCTAGAGTCTAGTGACCAGGATGAACCACAGTGTCACGTCCTCCCCCTGATGCTCCACTCGCATCAAGCACACTAACCACACAAATACATTCACATGCCTATTCCTAACATCATCATCATCATCATGTTATAAATAAATAGAATTAAGTATGCATGAGCAGAAATAGCAGGAATATTGGATGACATGTGAAATGCACATTACAACCATACAAGCATAAAATCATTCATAGCATTAGACTCAATAAGTAAAATAGTTTGTTATTAGCCAATTAGTTTAGATTTTATTCCCTCAACTTTGGTCGATGGTTGTTCCTCTTCTGAGCTTTGTAAATCACTTTTAGACCACTTGAAAACCTAACAAATTTATAGATTTTAAATTCAAATTTATTTCCAATAATTCAGACTTTCAGAAGCTGAGTGGTTGCAAGTGTGGCTGCACCTGTAGTCTCAGTTTCTGCGACCATAGGGTGTGTGATCTTAAGTTGTGGTTGCATATCATGCGTCCATACATGCGACCACACCCTCCTTGAAACTTCCCTGCGGGCGTGTGGTAGCAAAGTGTGGTTGCATATCATGAGACCATACATGCGACCACTCCCTCCCTGAAACTTCCCCGAGGACATATGGTCACTATGTATGGTTGCATAGCATGCAGCCATACATGCGACCACACATGAAACCACACCCTCCCTGGAATTTTCTCGAGGGTGTGTGGTCGATCATATGTGCCTCGACCACACATGTAATGGTCGACTTTTCCACTCTCAACTCAATTCCTTCATGTTTTGATTCCTTGGTTTATCATCATGATCCTTCTTATGATTATTCTATGGCTTAAAATTCATATTTTACACAATCCATCATCCTAATAAATTTCCTCCATGGATTTCTTAGAATTTGTCCATGGTTTGATGATTGGGATCTCACTTTGAATCATTATCTCCTTTATGATCTATTCTAGGTATTCAACTGATGTGGGAAACATTTTAATTCCATAAACTTGTTGAAGATTCAGAGTTCTCTTTGAAATTCCACCTCTTTGTCTTCCTCTTCAATTCTCCTTCTCTTCCTCCTTTCTCTTTCTCTCTCTTTCAGTTTGAGTTCTAAAAGGACGAAAGAGGCTAAGGGACATCCTATATATTGAGAAAAACCCTCCATATAGAGTCCTACTTAGATTAGGAAAGAACCCCCTTAAGATTAGGATGGTTTCCTAATTATGGAGTCAGTTTGACTTCTTATTGTCGCCCGTGGGGTCACAGCACCCGTCGACCACACAGTCAAAAACTTGTTACCACACATCCCAGACTCCTGTGGTCGCATTTTTCTGAGGTCTGGTCTACCACACCTGTTTAGGTATGCGACCACAAACTTCTAAATAAAGGATTTTGGATTCAATTTCAAACCTAGCCTTGTGATTTCTTCACACACTTGTTCCACTTGGCCCGACCATGATAAGAAGACCTGATACATGGTGGTAAGAGTGGTTAGTACGATACGGGTCTTACAGTTATTCTCCAAACCTGTGAAACTATTTTTTTAGGAGCTTGAGTTGAGAAGTTACCATTGATTAATTTTTCTAGGAAACTACCATATAGACATTACCTATGAAGCATGGTATGGTAGAAATATCAAACTCCTCTATTTTGGAATAAAGTAGGAGAATGAGGAATTGTAAGACTTGAGTCTGTTGAAGAAACCTATTGAGTGGCAAACAAGATCAAAAGGAAAGGACTAAAATAGCTCAAGGTTGTCAAAAGACACAAAAACCTCAAGTTCACCATAAGTGACAAAGTATTATTGATGATATTACTTATGCGTGGATTGAAACAATATGGCAAGAAGGGAAAGTTATGTCCTATAAGTGTTTTAGACCTTATAAAATTTTAGAGAGACATGGAAAAGTTTCATATCAATTAGTGTTACTGCCATCCATGTCTAGTGTGCATGACCTATTTTATGTCTCTCTATTGAAAAAAGTACGTTAGAGATCCATCACGGGCATTGACCACGGATCCACCAAATTTGATAGAAGACTTAACTTTTGAAGTGGTACCAGCCTAAATCACCAGTTAAAAGGTACAACATCTTTGGAGCCAGAATATTGATTATGTGAAAGTATTCTAGCAAAGCTAAGAAGTCAAAAATATTACATGGGAAGAAGAAGATGCAATGCGGAAGCAGTATTCCCACCCATTCGACTCTGAAGTACATTTAAATTTTGAGGACGAAATTTCTTTTAAGAATGGGGGAGTTGTATGATCCGTACGTGTAAATTTTAAGGATGAAATTTCTTTTAAGGGTGGTAGAATTGTAAGACCCGCACGCCACGAATCCGATCCAACCTTGATTTCTCGTGTCGTGATCAGTCTTCCCATCATAACCGGCTCAAGTGAACCAATTGTATGAAGAAACCACAAGATAAGGTAAGCAACAAGTAAAATTCAGTTGGTGTGCTTAACTGGTTAAGTTGTGTGGAAACAACCAGTCAAAAATAAAAAACCAGTAAATTTTAGACCTGTGGTGGTAGTTTTGAGGGGTGTGGTCGATATGTGTGGCTGCACATGAGACCTCACGACGTGTGGTCGCATATTTTGGACATGTGGTCGACGGATTCTGAGACCATATGTGCGACCAAATGATGCTGAACCGACTCCGTATTTAGGAAACTTTCCTAATTTCAGGGGGACTCTTTCCTAATTGAAGTGAGACTCTATATGGAGGTTTATCTCTATATAAAGGATGTCCCTTAGACTCTCTCACTCTTTTAGAACCCAAATTTAAACTCTAAACCTAAGAGAAAAAGAGAAAAAGGAAGAGAAGGAGAAAAAGGAAATTTGGAGAAGGGCTTTGCATAGAAGAGTTTTATCTCTCTACAACAAGCTTAAGGTATGAACTTATAGGGTAAATCATATAGGATAGGTTCCTTCTATCAACTTGATGTGTTGGATCTAATGTAACGATTTCAGTTATTGAACTTCTAAGGGAACCATGAGAAAATAGGTTAGGGATAATGGTTAATGAAAAACTGTAAAATAATGGTCATAGGATAACCATAGGATGAACCCAAGTGATGAGCTGAGGAAACGACTCAAGATGAATTCGGTTTGAAGATGAAAACTAACCAAACAGTGTGACCACAGGATCGACCACAGGGTGACCAGAGGATCGATCACAGGGTTTGATCACACAGTGTGTGGTCTCATATATTGCCACCATAGATTCGACCACACGTGCGACCACACGATAACAACAAGCCTATTTTGAGACCAAACAAAGGTTTTAACTAATATAACTTGAAAAACTTAAACCCTTACTTACATACATTAATTGTAGGTTCCTAATAGATTCAAAGTGACTTCCAAAGCTTGGGAGAGGAACAAACATCAATCAAAGATAAGGGACCAAGACCTAAACTAATTGGGTAATAACAAGCAGTTTATTTTATTGAGTTCAATGCCATGATTGATTCTATGCTTATATGCTAGTAATGTGCATCTCACATGTCGTCCAATATTACTGTTAATACTGCTCATGCATATCATTTTTGTCTATTTGCTACCATGTTGATTGACAATGCTAGGAATAGGTATGTGATTGTGTGCGTGTGGTTGGTGTGTTGGATACGAGTGGCGCATCAGGGGGAGGACATGGCATTGTGGTCTCTGACCTGGTCACGAGACTCTAGCTCTATCTCTACTCATGTCTTGCCCACTGACATCGTCGTATCGCCATTACCTTAGCAGAACAATTTTGTCGTAGGAAATCAAGAGAGGTGGTCTCGGACAGAGTGTTCTTTGACTCTGCCAGGGGGCCTTAGCTCTATCTCTATGGACGTATTGAGGGATGCTAGGGTGAGGCCTTGGATACACTAGATGGCAATAGGATTGGTTAGTTGCGAGCCCAGTTTGTAACCCCTTGCCAATAGGGGCTTACGTGTTGGTATGGGTAATGCATCAGGGAAAGTATTAGTGGTGTTTGATTCGGGCACTCTAGCTCTATCTCCATTCCATGGTGGGTGCATGTGGGATGGAAATAGTGTTTGATCCATTGGGTGGATTCACACGCTCGTGTATAAAGGTGCGGTGGTCGCCAATCCTTTCTATAGCATATTGCAAACTTAATAATTAGACCAAAGATTTGAATTGAATGCATGCATATGTTTGTTGCATTGTATTGTTTTTTCACTGAGCTAAGTTGTGAGCTCACCCCACGGTACCATTTTTCTATTAGTTTCTAATGATGCAGGTAAAACCGTTGAAGGCTACATGAAGGTGCCAACATTTGGACATGTGGCGGCTATGGATGAGCAAGTTGTAGAGGACGAATATGACTCGTCAAAGCGAGTGTTTCAACTTTGTTTACACTTAGTGCTTAACTTTCGTATTTGGTATTTGTAATAGTTTGATATATTTATGTTTTGGTTACTTGGAGATAACTGGATTATTTAATTATTTATAATGCTAGACCTCAGTTCATTATTAATATGACTTCTGCTATTTACTTTAATATCTCTGATTGATGTGAAATGTGTTTTGGTTTAACATGGTTGGAATAGCCTATACGAGATCTTGATTTGAACTGTTGGTTCTTATGTTGGTTCATCACACCATTGGTTATTCCAAAATCGGGGTGTGATAGATTCGGGTTCCTTTGGTTTCCCTAGTTGTAGTCTGATAATTTTTTATTTGGGTACTTGTTTTCCCTTATTTCCTTATTTGTCTTCGATAGGATTAAATGGCAATTTGATGTCCACTGATTGCTGTAATGGGCTGGCTTCTCCTTTAGATTCCAATTTTTATTCTGTAGTTCCTTGTCTTGTCTTGTGTTAGGTTGTCTAGCCTTCTAATTTCATTACTTTGCGATGGCCATTTTGAAGAGTGCTCCTTTTTCCCCTTTGGGTTTTAATAATATTATCTACTTACGCAAAAAAAATATCCAACTGGTCTCCTGCATGAAAATCTATAAAAATATGGAAACAAGTTGGATGAGCCAGAGCTCAATGAATTGCTGACAACTCGGTAAGAATACATGCATTAAACATTATAATCAATATGGAATGAAACAAGGAGGCTTTCCTGTCCTGTGAATCTGTATATAAATTATTTACTTGTTAGTATTTCAATTTCTTGTTTCTTGTCTCGCTTTCATGACATAATCACGTTTTCATTCGTGAATATTTCCTTGTTTTGTTATGGTTCCATGATGCTGAACTGCTTGTATATATGCTTGTAGTTCACTCTTATTCTCATACTTCATTGATTTATTTAACTACAGTTGTCTTGCTTTTACTGTTCTTACTTGTCTTGACTATAAGCTACTGACTTAAGCTTAGTTGATGTATCCACTTCTTTCCTTACAGTCAACTTATCACTTAGTGTTTGTTTGACTCATTGGATGCTTTCGGGTCTTGTCACTTGCTTGACTCACCAGATGCTTCCATTTCTTGTCACTTATTTGACTCAACGGATGCTTACGTTTCATATCACTGGTTTGATTCATCGGATACCAGATGCTTTCATTTCTTCTCACTTGCTTGGCTCAACAGATAATTCTATTTCTTGTCACTTTCTTGATTCACTGGATGCTTCTATTTCTTATCACTTGGTTGACTCACCACATGCTTCCATTTCTTCTCACTTCCTTGCCTTATCGAATGCTTCCATTTCTTATCACTTAAACATGTTGTACATATACTCTTAGACTGGTTTTCTAGGACTTACCTTCTATTTACCATATGCTAAAGACTCACAGACCTATTTTGTTCTTTCGTGTTCATGAAATACGACATTTGCTGTTTTACATATTTGTATGTCAATATTGAATCTACTGTGTCTCAAGTACTAGTTCAGCACTGTCTATGTATATTGCTGTCCATAACTATTATAACATGATTGAAGAGGAGTCAAGTTCCTTGATTTCCCTTTCCTATATCATTTTTATACTTTCCATATGTTACCATTTGATGGTTAATATCCGCAATGGTATGTTGTACTTTTTTTGTTTCCTAGGAAAGCATTGTTAATGAACTTAGTTTCATTCTATTTTAGCATATCCATTACATTCTTTTGTAAATGGAGTGCTACTTTATGCTTATGGCAACATGGTTGAGGTGTTCTGATCATAAACATAACGTATAACAAGCAACTATAAACTAGTATATCTTGTTGTCCACAAGTCTCTAACAGTAGCTAAATAAGTTTTATATGCATTATCACCTCATCAAGCATCTCCCAACACTATGTCACATGGATAATTATGTTAAGAGCTACTGAAAGAACTTTATCCATTCCTTGCAAAACATATGGCTCAATTTATATCACCATAGATGCCATAACTGAAATCATTTATTGTTTATAATATGTTAAACAACACATTTCATATACCACTTATAAGATAACCATCATCTCATCTTTCCACATACAAAGAACACATGAAACACATTCAAAATACACACATCATCACATTATTCATACATATATTATATTAGCCTACTACAAGAGGCTAGCTACTCACCTTGGGATACTTAGAAATTCTTTAATGCCTCTTGAACCTTAGCTAAATAGAAAAATACAGCAATATTCAAAGTCCTCCAACCCTACAATAATGCATCAAACAATTCATTTAATGACTACATGAGGGAATCCAATACCAAGCATCATATGCAACAACATTTTCTATACTCCTTACTTGAAATTTTAGCTCAAGTATGAGCCACACCTGGGCTGCCAGTCCCCTGGCTATCAATCCCTTTTAAAGCTGTCCAACAACATCACATAGGCCTCTTAAAACTTGAAGGAAAAGCAACACTGACATATAACCAAATACTTTATGGTGAGGAACACTAAATACCTCACAAAGTATGCTATCTTACCTAAACATAACCCTGGAGAGAGAGTTCTAAGTTGATAAACCTCAAAACCTCTCTAAAAGTGAACCATTACTTAACATGACCTTATAACCCTTTCAAAATCATTTAGGTTATTAAAACCCTGGGGAAAAATTCCCAAAAACATACCATAACCTCCCCTACATGTCCATAGTAGCCTTAGAGAAGAAACCCCAAGAAGCAAACTCAAAAACCACCTAAAAAGAGTGGTGGTTACTATTCAGGTATTTTATCAAACAGCTTGCAGGCAGTAAAACTGACCACGGTACACTATATTTTCTTTCACACCCCAAAATCCTGGCATTTTGGTATAACCATGGTTTTCTCATTGTATAAGTACTACCATACCAAGATCCATTCACAGTCATAACATATCACAACTCTTTCATTAATCATAGTACATATTATGAAAATTTCAGAGTGCAAATCAAATAATAAGAACCATCAAACCATGTCTAATTGTATTAAACAAATTTTAATAAAGATTTATCCATCTTCAAACCAAGAAATAAAATAAATAGTACCAAGTACTAAATACTTAAATAAAAACCCACAGGTCTAATAATGCTTGGAACAAACAAATAAACAAATTATAAATTTATCCTAAGTAAATACTACTAATAAAATATTTTCTCTCAGACACTGAAGTCTTCATTCCTTCAAAAACATTGTCTTCTAACCATAAAAACAATCATCACATTCACATAAAGAATTATGTGAATCTTCTTTAGGTTCTTCATCTTCAATTCTATCATTATATGCTAAGTTATCTGTAAAACATTCTAAAAAAAAAAGGTGTATGTACAGGGGTGAGCAAAACCACAGGCTCAATAAAAAATTAGTACATACAAACACACAATGCATAAATAATTTATTAAATTTAATGGTCTACGAATAAGCATGTACGAGTCACAATACACCTAAATCCTAGTAATGAACATGCAAGCATTGGTGAGGTAAATGCAACACACTTGGCTCCTCACCTCATGTGAAACATTATCCAAAGAATGAAGATACAACTCAAGTACCTGACCTGGTATCATATCAGCATTCTCCTATCATGGTTTCAACCTAGCATCTTATTCTTCGCCTTGACCACATCATTGGGTACTCATTGCCCAAACCCTAATGGATAAGCACATAGAACAAACTCATCCCCAGTTCTCACCAAAGACACTAGAGGCTTGTTTCCAACCTTGTCTGTTTTCTTCCTCCAGCAGCAAAAGGGGCATACCCAAAGTTGGTCCACAATAAGTCTATGCCAATACCAAAACCCCTATTGGCAAGGGTTGTCTTTCACAGGATATGAAAACCTAAACCAAAAAATATTACTAATGCAGGTACCCATAACATAGCTTAATGGACCAAGATAAATCATCTCATTCTAGCTATCTAGATCTATTATGACACAAGCGAATAGCAAACAATCATGTTATCAAACATCCACATGTTACCAAATGTTCCATAATCAACCAATCCAATATAGAGTTATAATATGGCAATGCATGAACATATATCACAATTATTGGATGGCATGTTATCACACAGTAATCTAAACAAGTAGTAAGCACATGAGCATAAAAAACAAGAAAATAAAACACATACTAATCCCTCACCAGTATCTAGTGAGCCAATCTTTACTTTGATGCAGATAGAGTCCTTTTCCTTGTTTTCCTATGTCGTCTTACCTATTACAATTAAGGCATAAATGCTACTTATGACTATTTATTCTTGCTTCCTTTAGGTCTAGGATATCTTCATTAGTCTTAGGAACATGTCCTAAGGTCACTTGGTTAAGTCTCAAAGTCCATGGTAATAAATTCAACCAAAATAGGCTTGCCATAATGAGGTGGTCGATGGAGGTGGTCAATCAACTAAGGTGGTTGATCATCTCAGTTATATCAACCCCCTAGATAATTTGGCCTACATGGATTCCAGTGGTTTGCACCTCTGTAGAGTTGCCTCTACAGATGTTTTCTTGATGGGTTTATATCAATAGATAGGATAGAATCCTATTCCCATAGGTTATATGTAAGTATGGTTCATGACATTGAATGTCAGCTTTGCAACCATACGTTCCTATATACTTAGGAACACATTCTACTCTAACCAATCATTCGAACATGTTCATTATGTAATTCTTGAGGTATGGGGTGATTAACATAGTTCAAATAGTCAATTGAGATTAAAAATACTAAAAATGCACCTCTCTGAAAGTAATGCGGTCGACAACAGTAGAGGTGGTCGATCAACTCATTCTTGTCGACCTCCTTAGTTGACCGCCTCCTACCAAAGAGCTTAAACTGATTCAATTTCAGTTATTTCTCCAAGGCATGGGGTCAAGGGCTATCCTAGAGGGATTTGAAACATTAGTGAACATATTCCAATCATAATTGAATGTTATAAATCATTATAAAGTCCTACTTTATTGCCTGTATCAATTTATTCATTATAAGCATTACGGAGCAGTTCTACCTATTCTACATTAATGGCTTCTTCTAGATGGGTTATACCTCATGTGATAATCAAGGGTTCTATCTAACGCTTAAGCACAAGCTATTGTCATGAAAAGCTTGAGGCAGGACCTTTAATGGTAGTTCTTCCTTTACTTCTTTCATCAACATGCTCTAATTCACTCTCTCTCTCTCTCCCCAAAATGTGTCAAAGGTTCTAATGTTCTCAATTAGGGTTCATAGAGAGTATTTATTAAAGGATTTTATACAAGAGTTAGAACTGCACTTCAACTCTTCCCTTAAGAGTCCTATTTCTAGTGTGAGTGTGATGGAAGAGGCTTAGAGGTTGTCTATTGATAGTCCAACACATTCAAAAGTAGGTCCCACATGATTTGGGACAATCATGGGTGGTTAAGAACTAGTTAAGACTAAGCCCCACTAAATTAGACTCAAATTGGCCCAATTCTGGGTTCTAGCTGTTGATCGAATAGGGGCAGTTGATCAACTCATTTTGGTCAACCTCCTTGGTTAACCGCCTATTCTGATTTGGTTTAGAATGGCCAGGCCTTGATTGGTTCGACTCATCTTCCCATAAAAGTTTATATAATAAGAGATAGAGGGTTTTGACTCTTACTTAGAGTTCTATACAATCCATTAATGATACAGATGCTAGGCTAGTGTCGGTAGGAGAACCTATTATGTGAGAAAAATTTATATCAGTGCATATTTTTGGGTGTGGGTTTCACAATTCCCACCCCTACTTAAATAAATTATATCCTTGAAATTGGCTTATCTTTGTTTTTGAAAAAGGGTAGGTATTTCTCATGAATTTCATCTTCCTTTTCCCATGATACTTCATCCTTAGTACGGTTCTTCCATTGTACTTTGATGTAGGCAATGGATCGGCTTCTTAGTTGATGAACCTTCCTATCGAGGATTGCTAGTGGTTTAACTTCATAACTTAGGTATGTATCCATTGCTAGAAGTTCTGTATTCAACAAATGTGTCGAGTCGATATGTACATTTTTAACATTGACACATGAAACATGCCATGGACATCAGTAAGTACGAGAGGTAGAGCTAGTTGGTATGCTATAGCTCAACTTCGGCTAAGTATCTCATACGGTCCTATATATCTTGGACTTAGCTTTCTCTTCTTACGAATCTTTGAATTCTTTTAAAAGGTGACACTTTTAGGAAGACTTTGTTGTCTACTTCAAATTCAAGATCTTTGTGATGAAGATCTGCATAGTTCTTCTATATTGACTGAGCAGATTTAATCCTTTCCCTTATGAAATCAACATTCTCACAAGTCCCTTGGATAATTTTTGGTCCAAATATTCTTCTTTCACCAACTTCATTCCAATACAAGGGAGTTCTACATTTTCTTCCATATAATGATTCGTAGGGTGCCATCTTAATTGTGGACTAATAGCTATTGTTATACATAAACTCCATTAATGAGAGGTTTTGATCCCAATTTCCTTTGAAATCCAGAGTGCAAGCTCTAAGCATATCTTTTAATATTTTAATCATTTTCTTAGATTGCCCATCTGTTTGAGGGTAAAATGCGGTACTAAACTTTAGTTGCATTCCCATTACCTTCTGCAATCCTTTCCAGAACTTGGATGTAAATCTTAGGTCATGATCAGATACAATGCTATCCAAAACATCGTGTAGGCAAATAACTTGATTGATATACAGTCTAGCTAGCTTGTGCATGTAATACTGAGGTCGAACTGCAATGAATCTTACATTTTTTGTAAATCTATCCACAATAACCTAGACTACATCTATAGAGTGTGCTGTCAGAGGTAACCCTGTAACAAAGTCAATGGTAATGTGGTCCCACTTCCATTCTGGTTCTAGTAATGGTTGTAGTTTACCAGATGATCTTTGATGTTCTGCTTTGACTTGTTGACACGTTAAACACTCATATACAAATTGAGCCATATTGGCTTTTAAACCTCTCTACCAGAATTCCTTCATTAAGTCATGGTACATCTTTGTACTTTCAAGATGCATAGAGTATGGGGACGATTGGGCTTCAATCATTATCTTCTCCTTTAAGTCCTTCGTAGATTCTGGCATGCATACTCTACCATGACAATAGATAACTTCATTATTCAAAATGATGTCTGGGTCTTGCTTTCTATTCTCGAGTTTACTCTTGAGTGAACCGAGGTGATGATCCAATGTCGTTGACTCTTCAATCTCTTGCAACAACGTCGGTTGTATTTGAAGTGCACCTAGAGTGGCAGTAGTGGCTTCAATCATATCTTCTAATATAGCACTAGCAATGGAGTCTTTAGCTAAGTGTAGAGGAATAACTTGAGATTCAGATAAAACATAATTGCTAGCCTTAGCTTCTTCTTTGCTTATGGCTTTTCTACTAAGGCATCAACTACTACGTTAGCTTTTCCTGGGTGATATTGGATGTCACAATCATAATCCTTCAGTAGCTCTAACCATTTTTTTTGTCTCATATTGAGATCCTTCCGATTGAATAAGTAGGTGAGACTCTTGTGATCAGACATTATTTGAAACTTTTCTCCGTACAAGTAGTGTCTTCATGTCTTGAGCTCAAATACTATAGTGGCTAACTCAAGATCATGAGTTGGGTAGTTCTTCATATGCTCTTTAAGTTGTCTAGAGGCATAAGCGATTGCTTTACCTTTTTGCATAAGGATGCAACCAAGTCCTAATTTGGATGCATCAGTATACACTATAAGACCTTTTGGTCGTGATGAGATAGTCAACCCTAAAGCAAAAATCAATTTCTCTTTCAATAACTGGAATGCTGCTTCACATTTCTCTGACCATACGAACTTTGATTCCTTCGTTGTAAGCTGCAATAGAGGAATGACTATTCTAGAGAAGTCAGCAATAAATCTTTGATAGTATCCTACCAAAACAAGAAAGCTTCATCAGAGGAATAGCTATTGGAGAAGTTAGCAATAAATCCCGTTTCTTTAATTAGAATTAGGCTTTCAAGGTTTAAGTTGGTCAGAACGAAGTCTGGCCAACAATCAAGCTCGGATAGACATACTGGTCTGACTCAAAGTCTGGCCGATATGTGCTTGCGGTGTATACTGCCTGGCCATACCGCAGGACTTTAGTCCAGCCGGTATATGCCTACAATATATACCTCCTGGGCATACCATAGGACTTTAGTCCAGCCAGTATGCCCTTCAGTAAGGCATACCGTAGGACATTTAGTCCTGTTAGTATGCCCATCGGTATGGGTCCTAGAGTCTATTCTCGGATCTCCCTTTTCGTCGATCCTCGGCTTGATTTCAGGGTTCCTCCTAAAGCATTCTAGCGTCAAGATGCCTGTTAGGTCACTTAAGTTTAGATTATTTATCATTTAACAATGTCGAACAACTCTCCCATCCTTTTCAGAATGGATCTTGATGAGAACCTTATAGTTTTAGGGTTTTGGATCAATACGTCATTTAACCACTTTGATCTGTAACCCAAGCCTTCCTATAAAGGTAGAGCACTTATAGGTGTTCGCTGAATGGTGGTTTTCTCCTCCCAATGGAAAATCCCTTCTTGAACATCCTCCTTCCTCTCTTCTCCTTCTCATATCTCTTTCGAGACGGCTCTAGGGTTGGAGATTCATTGGAAAGAATCTAAGGAAGAGAAAAGATGCATATATAAAGTGGGAAACCATTCTAGGAAGGTCACCTACATTCAAAAGATCTCTTAAAATCAGATTATGAGTGTGGGACCTACTGGAGTCCGTCATCACTCATGCAATCATACCAGTTGAACTTGCTGTTCTGACTCAGAGACCAACCGGTATGTCAGGCCAGTATGCATAAATGAGTCTGAAAATGTTCATTTCTCATACCTAAATTTCATGGTTCATCACCCAACCTTGTCTTCTGGTCCGATTATGATTGGAAGACCTATCATAACGCGAAACATAGGATAGATCAGGTTTTTGAAGTGTGGGTCTTACAACTTTACCACCCTTAAAAAAAATTTTGTCCTTGAAATTTGCATATAGGTCTCACAACACCGCCTCCCTTAATAGAAATTTCATCCTGAAAATTGTATGTACCTTCAAAGCCGAAGAGTTGAGGGTATTCTTATCGTATGGCATCGTCGTCATCCTAAGTGATTTCTTCTACATCATGGCTCTTCCAAACTACCTTGATGTAGTGTATAGCATGCCTTTAAAATCTATTGTACCATTCAACTGATGAGCTTGACTGGTACTACCTCGAAGGTCAAGTCTTCTATTAAATTTGGAGGATCTACAACTAAAATGTGCAAGGGGTCTCTCATGTACTTCTTCAATAAAGGCATGTGAAACGTATTATGAACACTTGACATGGCTAGTGGTAGTGTGAGAAGATAGGCTACATTACCACATCGAGACATAATCTCATATGGTCCCACATAACAAGGACATAGCTTTTCTTTCCTACCGAACTGCTTTAGGCCTCTGATAAGTGATATCTTCAAGAATACCTTATCACATACAGTGAATTTGAGATCTCAACATCTGTTATCAGCATAGTGTGTCATCAGCGTAGTGCTTCTGACACACTTGAGCTGTCTTTACTCTTTCTTTGATCTGATCCACTGCCCTACAGGTCTCCTCAACAAATTCAAGTCCTAGAATCAATTTTTCTCTGACCTCATTCCATAACAATGGTGTATGACATTTCTTGCCTTATAAGGCCTCATATGGAGCTATCTGGATAGTAACTTGATAGTTGTTGTTGTAGGCAAACTCAATGAGTGAAAGCTTCTCATCCCAAGCTCCCTTGAAGTCAATAGCACAAGCTCAAAGCATGTCTTCTAGGATCTGAATGGTCCTCTCTGACTGACCATTTGTCCAACGATGGAAGGCTGTACTGAACTTTAGTTTTGTCCCCATGGCCTTCTGTAGCCTGTCCCAGAACTTAGATGTGAAGCATGGATCTTTGTTAGATAGTATTCTCTATGGCATACCATGAAGTCTAACTATGTTGTCCACATATAACTTTGCCAACCTATCCATGGTATATTGTGGTCTAACAGGGATAAAGCATGCTATCTTTATGAGGCGATCTACAAATACCCAAACCATATTCACCGACCTTGGAGTCATAGGTAGGCCAGTAACTATGTCCATGGTAATACAATCTCATTTCCATGGTGGCTCAAGCAATGGCTGAAATAGACCTGCTGGTCTCTGCCTCTCCACTTTTACTTGCTTGAAATTTAGACATTGAAAGACATATCTAGCCACATCTGCTTTTATACCCCTCCACCAATACGATCTCTTTAGTTCATGATACATCTTAGTGCTTCTAGGATGTACCGAGTATGGAGTAAAGTGGGCTTCCAATATAATATAATTCCTGATATCGGAGTCCTCATTCTCAAGTATGCACAATCATCCATGATACTTGAGTACCTTATATGCGTCCAATGTGAAGTTTGGATTGGTTTTACCCTTTTCCAAATCCTCTTGCATTGTTCTGAGGTGTGGGTCTTGTAGGACTGCTACTTTTACCTCTTCTATCAAGTTAGGTAAAATGTCCATTGCTGCGAACATAAGGGTAAACTTGTGTATCAAACCTTACTCTACCTGGTCTTCCGTTGACTCTAGTGGGTGTTGTTCTTTATCCTTTATTGTGCTAGAAACTACGGCACACAATGCAGCATTCATACTACGCCCTACTTTAGGTTTCGACGCCCACTTCCAACTCAGAGCATCTACTACAACATTTGCCTTGCCAGGGTGATACTGAATGTCACAGTCATAGTCTTTTAGTAACTCTAACCACCTCCTTTGCCTCATGTTCAAGTCCTTCTGTGTAAAGAGGTATGTTAGGCTTTTGTGGTCAGACTTGATCTGAAATTTTTCACCATACAAGTATTGCCTCCAATTCTTGATCTCATGAGTGACTGCTACCAATTCTTGGTCATGTGTAGGGTAGTTCTTTTCATGTTCCTTCAATTGTCTTGAGGTGTAGGTAATCACTTATTTTATTTGCATCAGTATACATCCCAATCCCAAACCTGAGGCATCTATGTATAGTGTAAATAGAAGGTCTGGTACAGGAATACTCAATATAGGTGCTGAGACCAGTCTCGACTTCAATGTTTGAAAACACTTCTCACATTCTTTTGTCCATATGAACTTCTCACCCTTCTTGGTCAACCTAGTGAGTGGAATGGTGATCTTGGAATAGTCTTCCATAAATATTCTATAATAACCAGCTAGGCCCAAGAAGCTATAAATTTCAATAATTGTCTTAAGTGCTTCCCATCCTACATGGCTGCTATCTTACTTGGATCTACCTTGATTCCTTCTGCGGATACCACGTAACCCAAGAAGGCCACTTCGTCCAACCAAAATTCATACTTCTTAAACATTGCTTAAAACTTCTCTCTTCTTAACCTCTGTAATGCAGCTATCAAGTGTATAGCATGTGTCTCTTTGTCCTTGGAATAGACCAATATATCGTCTACGAATACGATGACTGATGTGTCAAACATGTCATAGAAAACTCGATTCCTCAGTTCCTTAAATGATGCAGGTGCATTGGTCAATCCAAAAGACATTACAAGAAACTTCTAGTGCCCATACCTTGTCCTAAAAGCCATCTTGGGAATGTCTACCTCCTAGATCTTGAGTTGATGATACCCTGACCTCAGATCAATCTTTGAGAACACACTTGCACCTTGCAGTTGATTAAACATGTCATTGATTCTAGGTAGTGGGCACCTGTTCTTGATGGTGAGCTTGTTTAATTCACGATAGTCCATACATAGACGTACGCTGCCATCTTTCTTCTTAACAAATAACACAGGTGCTCCCCAAGGTGATATACTCGGCCTTATGAACCCCTTGTCTAATAATTCTTGCAACTGGGTCTTCAACTCCTTTAACTCTATAGGAGCCATTTTGTAAGGTGCCCTAGACATTGGCACTACCCCTGGCAGAAGATCTATCACAAACTCAGTCGTCCTATCTGGTGCTATTCCTAGTGAGTCTTCTGGAAACACATCAAGAAATTCCCGTACTACCTCGACATCTTCCATTCTTGGCAGTGCAGCAATTATATCCATCACAGACACGAGATATCCAACTCCTTCTTTCTTTAGGCATATCTTTGGTTTAATGGAAGAGAGTATAAGCTTTTGCTTTTTAGGCAACATAGTCCCTTTGAATTTAAATTTCTTCCCTTCACTGTCTTAGAAGGCGAGCTTCTTCTCAGCACATAGTGTCACACCCCAATTCTACACCAACCAGAATGGTGTGATGAACCGTCTATGATCTAATGGTCCAACCAAGAACTTGAATAGGCTGTGTCTGTTTGCATAAACCATACACATCCAAAACCATAATCAGAGTAAATAAACAATAGCGGAAGTCTTTAATACTAATAAACTGAGAGTCTAACAGTGATAACATAAATAAATTATCCAATTATCCTCAAATGACTAAGATATAAAATAAAATAAATTAATCAATTACATGTTCTTAATAATCCAAGGAATAAATCTAATTAAAGATGCATGAGTTGCACTCGCACGACCAATCATGCGACTCCCATATGTGCTTCTGCATCCATCGCCGCAACATGTTCGTACATTGAAGCATTTATATAGTCTTCTACAGTAGTACCTGCATCATCAACTAAAAATATTCGACGTTGAAAGGGTGAGCACACATCACGGCTTAGTGAGCAAACAAAACAATGCAACAAACATATGCATGCATTCAATTCATATCTTTGGTCTGGTTCATAAGTTTGTAATGTGCAATAGAAAGGATAGGTGGCCGCCGCACCTCAATACACTAGTGTGTGAAGCCTCCAAATGGATCAAGCACCGTTGCCGTCCCATATGCACCAACCATGGGATAGAGATAGAGCTAAAGTGCTAGGACCACACCGCATCACACTTCCCCTTATGCCCTACCCATACCAACACGTAAGCCCCTATTGGTGAGGGATTGCAAACTGGGCTCGCAACTAACCAATCCTAATGTCAAATAGTGTATCCAAGGCCTCACCCCCGCATCCCTCAATACGTCCATAGAGATAGAGTTAAGGCCCCCTGGCAGAGTTAAAGACTACAAGGTCCGAGACCACCTCCCCTGATGCCCTACGATGTAATAGTACTGCTATGATAATGGCAATACGATGATGTTAGTTGACAAGACTTGAGTAGAGATAGAGCTAGAGTCTGGTGACCAGGATGAACCACAGTGTCATGTCCCCCCCCCCCTGATGCCCCACTCACATCAAGTACACTAACTACACACATACATTCACATGCCTATTCCAGCATCATCATCATCAACATGTTATAAATAAACTGAATTAAATATGCATGAACAGTAATAATAAGAATATTGGATGACATGTGATTTGCACAATACACGCATACAAGCATAGAATCATTCATGGCATTAGACTCAATAAATAAAAATAGTTTATTATTAGCCAATTAGTTTAGGTCTTGTTCCCTCACCTTTGATTGATAGTAGATCCTTGTTCAAGCTTTATGAATCACTTTTAAATCACTTAAAAACCTAACAAGTTGATATATTTTTAATTAGAATTAATTCTTATGTGTATAGACTAACAGAAACTGAGTGGTCGTAGGTGTGGCAGCATCTGGGGTCTCAGTTTCTGTGACCATAGGGCGTGGGGTCGCAGGATAGGGTCGGACATACTCTGACCACACGTGCCACCACACCCTCCCTGGAAACTTTTCGAGGGTATATGGTCGGACATGTGTGTCTTGTGGGGTCAAACATCATGCGACCTCACGTGCGACCATAAGTTTTATGGTCGACCTTTCTCTTAATTCCATTCCTTAATGTTTGAATCCTTTGGCTTATCATCATGGTCCTTCCTATGATTGTTCTATGGCTCAAAACTACTAATTTACACACCATCCATTGTCCACATAATTTTCTCCATGGATTCTCTTGGAATTTATCCATGGATGGATGATTTGGGTTTCTCCTAATCCTATCTTCTTCATGAACTATCCTAGGCTCTCAATTTAGCATGGGAAATAGGTTCATACCTTATGCTTGCTGAAGATTCAAAGTTTTCTCTAAATTTTCCCCCTCCTTAGTTTTCCTCTTGAATTCTCCTTCTCTTCCTTCTTTTCTCTTTCCCATAGTTTCAATTGGAGTTCTAAAAGGATGAAAGAGGCTAAGGGATGTCCTATTTATAGAGAAAAACCCTCCATAATATGCCCTAATGAGTTTAGGAAAGAACCCCCTTCGGATTAGGAAGATTTCATAAATTTGGTTTTTGACTGGGTTCCATGGGGTCGGAGGTAGGGTCGCAGAATCCTTCGACCCTACCTTTTAAAATGTCCGACCATACGACTAAAATTCATGTGGTTGGACTCTTTTGAGGTGGGGACGGTCACACCTGTTTAGGCATGTGACCACACGCTCATAATTAACTATTTTTGGGTTGATTTCATACCTAGTCTTGTGATTTCTTCATGCACTTGGTCCACTTGGATCGACCATGATAGGTAGACCTGGTATAAGGTGGTAAGACCGGTTAGTTTGATACGGGTCTTACAACTCCCCCCCTCTTATTAGAAATTTTGTCCTCAAAATTTGCATATATCTTCTGAGTCGAAAAGGTGAGGATATTGCTTTCACATAGCAATCTCTTTTTCCCATGTGATCTCCTCTATATCTCGGCTCCTCCAAGTGACCTTAACATAATAAATGTCACAGTTGTGTAAACGTTGAACCTTTCGGCTGGTGATTTTAGTTGGTGCTACTTCGAATGTCAAATCATCAATTAGATCTGGTGGATCCACTGTTAAAACATGTGTTGGATCTCTATCGTACTTCTTCAATAATGAGATATGAAATACATCATGCATGCTTGACATAGATGGTGGTAGTGCTAACTGATATGCCACTTTTCCACGTTTAGCTAGAATCTTATATGGCCCGACATATCTCAGACCTAGCTTCCCTTTCTGTCCGAATCGGTTTAAACCTCGCATAGGTGATACTTTCAAGATTACCTTATCACCTTCGACAAATTGAAGGTCTCAACGTTGAGTATCTACAAACTGTTTCTGACGATTCTGAGCCATTCTAATTCTTTCCTTAATAATCTCGACTACACGATAAGTATTTTCAACAAATTCTGGTCCAACAATACTCCATTCACCAAATTCATTCCAAAACAAAGGAGTTCGACACTTCCTACCATACAGTGCTTCTTGGGGTGACATCTGTATAGTAGCCTGATAGCTGTTGTTATAGGTGAACTCGATTAATGGAAGTTTCTCATCCCATGATCCTTTGAAATCAACAACACAGCCTCGAAGCATGTCTTCTAAGATCTGAATGGTACACTCTGACTGTCCGTCTGTCTGAAGATGGAATGCAGTACTAAACTTCAAAGTTGTACCCATAGCCTTCGGCAATCCTTGTCAAAACTTTGAGGTAAAGCGTGGATCTCTGTCGAATACAATGCTTTCTAGTACACCAAGCAATCTGACAATATTATCTACATACAGCTTGGCTAACCTCTTTAGGATATACTGAGGTCGTATAGCTATGAAGCGAGCTGTTTTAGTCAGACGATCTACAATCACCCAGACCACGTCAACTACTCTAGGAGTCAATGGTAACCCGGTGACGAAGTCCATAGTGATGCAGTCCCATTTCCATGCTGATTCTGGTAGTGGCTGTAATAATCCTGCAGGTCATTGCCTTTCAGCCTTTACCCTCTGACAATTTAGGCATTGAGACATAAATTTATCTACATCCGCTTTCATTCATCTCCACCAATATAATTTCTTCAAATCATGATACATCTTTGTACTTCCAGGATGTACCGAATAAGCGGTGGTATGAACTTCCTTCATTAGTCTATGTCTAATATCCAAGTTTCTCGTTTCACGAACACATACTCTTCCTTTGTACTTTAGTACCTTTTCAACGTCCAAGGTGAACTTAGGAATAGTCTTACGTTTTTCGATGTCTTCTTGCACCGTTCTCAGATAAGGGTCTGATTTAATAACGGCTTTCAGTTCATCTATTATATCAGGTACAATCTTCAATGTGGAAAATATATTTGAAAACCGATGAATAAACCCTTGATTGTTTATCCACCCGGTGCATCTATCACGAACTGCTCATTACCATGATTGAATACTTTTCCTGTAACACACATTGCTGCAATCATGTTAACCTCTCCTTGGGATTTTATCATTGCTTTTCTTCTTAGCGCATCAGCAACTACATTAGCCTTTCATGGATGATACTGGATATCGCAATCGTAATCATTTAATAGTTCCAGCCATCTTCTTTGTCTCATGTTTAAATCCTTCTGATTAAAAAGTTAAGTGAGACTCTTATGATCTAACTTAATCTGAAATTTCTCTCCATACAAATAATGTCTCCATATCTTGACAGCATGTACTACTGCTGCTAATTCCAAGTCATGAGTGGGATAGTTCTTCTCATGTGTCTTCAGTTGTCTTGAGGCATACGTAACTACTTGTTCTCCTTATATAAGTACACATCCTAAACCCAATCCAGACGCATCAGTGTACAAGGTAAATGGTTGTCCTGGAATAGGAATAGTCAAGATGGGAGCATATATCAATCTATCCTTCAATGTTTGAAAACTTTTCTCACTTTTGTCGGTCCAAACAAACTTTTCTCCCTTCTTAGTCAAACTGGTGAGAGGTACGGTAATCTTGAAGTAATCTTCCACGAATCGTCGATAATACCCAGCTAGACCTAGAAAACTTCTAATTTCTACAACACTCTTAGGTGCTTCCCACTTCACAATGGCTTCAATCTTGCTAGGATCCACTTTAATTCCCTCAGCGAATACAACATGGCCTAAAAAACTGACCTCATTTAGCCAAAACTCACATTTTATAAATTTGGCGTAATGCTTCTCTTTTCCTAGTCGCTGCAGAGCGGCTCTTAGATTCATGACATTAGTTTCCTTGTACTTGGAGTAGACCAATATATCATCAACAAATACAATGACTGATGTATCCAACATTTCATGGAATACCCGATTCATGAGATCCATAAAAGTTGTGGGTGCGTTAGTTAATCCAAAAGACATGACTAAAAATTCATAATGTCCATATCTTGTTCTGAATGATGTATTTGGAATATCACCTTCCTTAATCTTCAACTGATGGTATCTTGATCGAAGATCAATATTGGAGAACACCTTGACACCTTGCAACTGATTGAACAAGTCATCAATCCGAGGCAACGGGTATCGATTCTTGATTGTAAGCTTATTCAATTCTTGGTAGTCTATACATAATCGAATGCTATCGTTTTTCTTCTTCACAAACAATACTGGTGCTCCCCATGGTGATATGCTAGGTCTGATATAACCCTTGTCCAGTAATTCCTATAACTGTACCTTTAGTTCCTTCATTTCAGTAGGAGCCATTCGATAGGATGCTTTAGATACTGGTGCGGCTCAGGGTATAAGATCTATAACGAACTCTGTCGCTCGGTCGGATGGTAGTCTTGATAATTCCTCAAGAAATACATCTAAAAAGTCACGCACAACGTCAATAACTTCCATTTGTGGTACTTCCTTGGTGAGATCGACCACGGATACTAGATACCCAACTCCTCCTTTCTCGAGGCATTTTCTAACCTTTAATGTAGAGAGGATGAGTTTTCGTTTATGGGGTAGTCTGGTTCCTACAAAACTAAACTCTGCTCCTTCCTTGTCTTTAAATGTCAATTTATTTTCTACAAATAATAGGTTTGTATAATACCGAGCTAACCAATCCATTCCCAAGATAACATCAAAGTCTACCATCTCGAGTTGAATCAAGGTTGCATCCAAAATCTTCTCGCCGATAAGAACTGGACCATACCATAACCTTTTTCTAATTCCACTTCTAATCTCATAGGTGATCGTACAAGCAATTTATAGTCTAAAGATCTGAGAGGTAGATTTATCTTATTTCCAAATGACACAGATATAAAAGAATGAGTAGCTCCAGAATCAAAGTGCACTCTGGCAGGTATGCCATTAATAGGTATGATACCTGTGATTTGTTTAATTTAGTCTACATGCTCACACAAGGTAATACGTAATGAAAGGTTCAGGTCATGACCACATCAAGCGATGCGACAGCATCTTCAAATGTAACTACATAAAACTTTCCTTGCTGTAGCTGCTTCCTAGGCTTAGGACACTCCCTTGAATAATGTCCCATTTGATTGCAGTTATAGCATTTTACTCCTTCATTATTTTACTTGTGTTGAGGTTGGGCTGTTGGAGTAGTCTTGGATGCAACATTAAAGCCTTGACTATAGGGTTTAAATGTCTTTGTGTTCCCTCTGTTATATGAATTTCCATTTGGGCTTTTGATACCTCTATTCTGAGCAAAGTGGCTTTCCCTCTGGCTCGATTCTAGTACTCGAGCAATCTGTATTGCTTCATTATAAATTTTTTTTCTAGTCCAAAACATGCTCCCGAATGCTTCCCCTAAGTCCCATGACGAACCTTCAGGTTTTTTTATTTTCCTCCTGCTTGTTAGAGGGTGCAAAGAAAAACAGCTCTTCATAATGCTATTGATATGCATCCACAGTCATCTTTCCTTAATACAAACTCAGGAACTCTCTTTCCATAGCATCTCTGAAACTTCTGGGAAAATATTTCTTGAAGAATGCCTCTTTATAGATAGCCAAGGTCAATTGGGCGTGCTTTGTTAATAGATAAGTTCGAGTATACTTCCACCAGTGGTGTGCATCGTCCTTCAGCATAAATGTGGCGCACAACACTTTTTCCTCCTCGTTAACAGTCATCATCATGAAATTCATTTCCATCTCGTCGATCCAATGAGCTGGCCACAAAGGATCTGCTGGCTTGCCATTATAATCCTTAGGCTTCATTTTTAGAAAGCGCTCGATCAATCGAGATTCGTCCAACTGATACTGAGCATAGGCCCCATACATAGGTGGTTGATACTGGTAACTACCTTGGGTTACCTCAGGGTTCTTTACTGGAGCTTGTACCACTGGCGTTTGAGGTGCTTGGGGCACCGTGTTGCTACCCCCTGGTACTGTGCTAGCTTGTCTGGCTAGCATAGGTGTAGTATGTGCAGCTGGGAAAACCATTCCTATAGAAGCTTGCATATTGGCTTGCACCTGTTGTATTTGTTGCACCTATTGTATTTGTTGCACCTGTTGTGCCAAGTTCATTACTGCTGTAGCCAAATCTGTATATGGGGCAGGCAAGTTTGTAGGATTTCCTGGCCATTAGCTCATGGCCGTGCCACATTTTGTTTCTCTTGTCCTTCAGGATTTTCATGGCTATTTTCCTCCACAGGTGGTGGTGGAATTGGATTACGTCTTTGCCTGGTTACTCTTCGCCCAGCCATTTCCTGTTCTGATGGTGGTAGTGTCTGAAAAATCATAGAACATGTGAGGCAATCATAATATACATCATTTTCATGTCAAAATATAATTAATCAATGTAAAATTCCAACTTTCCAACCAAGTCATTCAGTCAAAATACTGTATTTTCCATCGTAGGGTCGATGGTGGGGTCACACTATGTCCGACCACAGGGTATGCGACCTCACAAAACCCTGTCAGCTCACCGAGAGCCTGGGGTCGATCGTAGGGTCGGTATATGTTCGACCACGTGGTCCGACCACACGACGTTTGTCAGCTCACTGAGAACCTGGGGTCGATCGTGCGGTCGGTCGTGGAGTCGCACATTTTGTCAAATTTTGCGACCGCACGACCCAAAATCAGGTTTTTTAAACCCGATTTTGGAGTCATTTCCCACTATCTCTTTTCCCTTCAACTCAACTCACTTCCCTTGAGTTGCTATAGTATCGACCACTCGTGTTTGGTGATTATTTCTTCCATTCATGACCTCTGTTCCTTTCCTTCAGGTATGTTCACTACTGTCCTCAATTTTAAGCTTTCAAAACTATGTTTTTCTTCATTTATAACGTTTTCTTTAAATTAAAATTTTTCTAACCATAAAAATTTGATTTTTATTGGGGGCTTTTGCTATTGGCCACCCAATGGATGAAAGCCCTCAATAAAATTTGAGTTTCATCGGTTAATTTTTGAGAAACATGAAATTTTCCTCTTTTGACCTAATTTTTGGGATTTTTCCAAATTGTTGAAATTTCTTTAAATTCGATCTTCCTAGTTTAAATTTCCAACTGTATGAGCCTTGCAGGGTGGTTTGGAACATATGTAAGTCCTCTTGCCCAACTGTTTAGGTGAAAAGTGAGGCTTTTGGCCAAATCATGCCGTTATAATGCCAAAATTTTGAGTTTTGGTCTATAACTAATATCTTTTCTATTGTTGTATCCTTGCAGATTGCTTGGCTCGCACCAAAGTTCCCAGAGCTCATGATCCTATCCGCTTTCGGTCCAATAAAGTAGAGGCTCAGTATGCTCGTTATGAGCGTAAAAAGGTGTAAGGGGATCGCTGTGTAAACTTGGCTAGTCTAGCCTTGTATAATGTAGCGGGAGCTTTTGGGGACATGGGTTGGTTCCCCGTGATATCGTATGAGGCTTGCACCTATCCTACTCTGGTGAAGCAGTTCTATTGCAACCTCCAGGTAGTGGGTAATCGCAATGATACAGACAGGGGTAGGGAGCTCAGGATCCCCAGTTATGATAAAGGGGTGGAGATCTCCTTTAACTGCTAGGAGTAGGCTGTTCTCCTGGGCATATCAAACGACGGCCCCTTGGTATATTGTGCACCCAAGGAAGCCCAGTTCCTATCTTTGATGATGCGTGCTGAGATTGATCGCCAGCTTCTTAGAGGTGATCGCTGGGAGATGAAGGCAATCAACCTATGGCCAAAGCCTCGGGTGTACTGCAAGATTATTCAGCATAACCTGATTCCTCAGAGTGGGCATTATGAGAGGATTTCCTAGTTGACCCAGTATCTCTTGTACTGCATCTGCACTAGGAAGCCCATTTTCATTCCATACATTTTCATCAGGACGATGATCCGTGCTACGATGCCTGGTCAGATAAGCAACCTGCCCTATGGGCGTTTGATCACTACCCTGCTCACACGCATGCATGTCGACTTAATGGATAAGACGATTAATGAGGATACCTTCTCTTCTGACCTTGACTGGGAGGCCATCTGTAAGATGGGGATGAGAGATGCGTAGGCCAGTGACGAGGAGAGGATCGCTCTGGTGCGTCCCCGTACTCGGGTAGAGATAGCATATGCTGAGGCGGCAACGGTAGCAGCAGTAGCAGCAGCAGCAGAGTCCATGGGGATGATGCTGAGGATAATGATCGTATGTTCATGGATGTAGACGCCATACCTCCTCCATCACCACCGCATTCTACTAGAGCTGGCCCATCTCGGATTCCTTCACATAGTTGGTCCTTCGCACCTACCATTTGATGATGTGATGGGGCTGCTGCATGAGATTAGAGAGGCTCGTGCGTAATTGATTCGTGAGTAGGAGAGCTTCTAGTTGCCCAGCACGTGTCTGATCAGCGGATGGCCGATCTGACAGCTAGTCTCCAGGTGACCCAGACTTAGGTAGCCTGGCTGACTAGAGTGTATGCTGAGGACTATGATCGAGATAGTGAGGCACCTCCTCCTCCAACACCTTCAGCTCCATGATGCATGTTTTCTCTTGTTTTTTCCTTGTACTACATAGTAACTGTTCGGATAGTAGACTATACTCTGATTTGGATATGTATATATGTTGCTTTTTATTCGATGTATATATGAAACTTGTTTCATATTTTATATATGCATTATTCTTTTTCTTAATTTTTTTGTCTCATACAACACAGATGCTTATAGTGTGTTCTTATTAAAGCTTTTAAATTTTATCCTAACTCAGTTCACGAACTCTTGTGGAAATATATCGATTTAATAGACAGGGCCCGAGAGCTCGGAAACCAAGTTGCCACACCCCAATTCTGCACTAACCAGAATGGTGTGATGAACCGTCTATGATCCAATGGTTCAACCAGGATCACGAATAGGCTGTGTCCGTTTACTTATACCATACACATCCACAACCATAATCATAGTAAATAAACAATAACGGAAGTCTTTAATACTAATGAACTGAGAGTCTAACAGTGATAACATAAATAAATTATCCAATTATCTTCAAATGACTAAGACATAAAATAAAATAAATTAATCAATTACATGTTCTTAATAATCCAACTAATAAATATAATCAAAGATGCATGAGTTGCACTCAAACGAGGAATCATGCGACTCTATTATAGCTTTTGCATCCATCGCCGCAACATGTCTGTACATCGAAGCATTCATATAGACCTCTACAGTAGTACCTGCATCATCCACTAAAAATATTCGACGTCGAAAGGGTTAGCACACATCACGACTCAGTGAGCAAACAAAACATTGCAACAGACATATGCATGCATTCAATTCATATCTTTGGTCTGGTTCATAAGTTTGCAATATGCAATAGAAACGATAGGTGGCTGCCGCACCTCTATACATGAGTGTGCGAAGCCGCCCAATGGATCAAACACCATTACTATCCCACATGCACCCACCATTGGATAGAGATAGAGCTAAAGTGCTAGGACCACACCACATCAAACATCCCCTGATGCCCTACCCATACCAAAACGTAAGCCCCTATTGGCGAGGGCATGCAAACTAGGCTCGCAACTAACCAATCCTAATGTCAAATAATGTATCCATGGCCTCACCCCAACATCCCTCAATACATCCATAGAGATAGAGCTAAGGCCCCCTGGCAAAGTCAGAGACTACACGGTCCGAGACCACCTCCCTGATGCCCTACGACGTAATAGTTCTGCTAAGGTAATGGCGATACGACGATGTTAGTGGACAAGACTTGAGTAGAGATAGAGCTAGAGTTTGTTGACTAGGATGAACCATAGTGTCACGTCCTCCCCTGATGCCCCACTCGCATCAAGTACACTAACCACACACATACATTCACATGCCTATTCCTAGCATCATCATCATCATCATCATGTTATAAATAAACTGAATTAAATATGCAGGAACAGTAATAACAGAAATATTATATGACATGTAATATGCACAATACACGCATACAAGCATAGAATCATTCATGGCATTGGACTCAATAAATAAAAATAGTTTATTATTAGCCAATTAGTTTAGGTCTTGTTCTCTCACCTTTGATTGATAGTAGATCTTCGTTCAAGCTTTATGAATCACTTTTAAATCACTTGAAATCCTATCATGTTGATAGATTTTTAATTAGAATTAATTATCATGTGTTTAGACTAACAAAAACTTTGGGGTCACAGGTGTGGCAGCACCTGGGGTCTCAGTTTCTGTGACCACAGGGCATGGGGTAGTAGGGTAGGGTCGGACATACTCCGACTACACGTACGACCACACCCTCCCTGGAAACTTCCCAAGGGCATGTGGTCGGACATGTATGTCTTGTGGGGTCGGACATCATGTGACCTCACGTGCGACCACACATTTTATGGTAAACCTTTCATTCTTAATTCCAATCCTTCATGTTTGAATCCTATGGCTTATCATCATGGTCCTTCCTATGATTGTTCTATGACTCAAAACTACTATTTTATACATCATCCATTGTCCACATAATTTCCTCCATGGATTCTCTTTGAATTGGTCCATGGATGGATGATTTGGGTTTCTCCTAATCCTATCTTCTTCATGAACTATCCTAGGCTCTCAATTTAGTATGGGAAATAGGTTCATACCTTATGCTAGCTGATGATTTAGAGTTTTCTCTGAATTTTCCTCCTCCTTTGTCTTCTTCTTCAATTCTCCTTCTCTTCTCTTTCTCTCACTTTTAATTTGAGTTCTAATAGGATGAAAGATGCTAAGGGATGTCCTATTTATAGAGTAAAATCCTCCATAATATGCCCTAATGAGTTTAGGAAATAACACCCTTCGAATTAGAAAGGTTTCCTAAATTTGGTTTCTGTCTGGGTTCCGTAGGATCGGAGGTGGGGTCATAGAATCCGTCACCCTACTTTTTAAATTGTCTGACCACATGACCAAAATTCATGTGGTTGGACTCTTTTAAAGTGGGGTCGGTTACACCTATTTAGGCATGCAACTATACGCTCATAATTGACTTTTTTTGGGTTGATTTTATACCTAGTCTTGTGGTTTCTTTACGCACTTGGTCCACTTGGCTCGACCTTGATAGGTAGACCTGGTACAAGGTGGTAAGACCGATTAGTTTGATACGGGTCTTACAAATAATATGTAAGACCCATACCTTACTAACCCTGCCTTACCACCTTGTATTAGGTCTTTATGTCATGGTCAGACCAAGCGGACCAAGTGCTTGAAGAAACCACAAGGCTAGGTTTATAATTCTAACCAAAATCATCTAATTAGGAGTTTGTGGTTGCATACCTAAATAGGTGTGGTCGACCACACCTCAGAATATTGAGACCACTCATGTTTGGGACGTATGGTTGCAGTTTTGAGATGTGTAGTCAACGAATTTTAAGACCCCACGTGCGACCACGTGATGGTATAACCTCACTCCGTGATTAGGAAACCATCTTAATCTGAGGGGGATTCTTTCCTAATCAAAGTGGGACTTTATATGGAAGTTTTCCTCTATATAAAGGATGTTCCTTACCCTCTTTCACTCTTTTAGAACCCAAACTAAAAGGGATAGATGCGAGGAGTAGGAAAAGAAAGAGAATTAAAGAGGAAGACTAGGAGAAGAAGTTATAGAGAAAGCTCTGATTCTTCAGCAAGTTTAGGTTATGAAATCATTCCCTACATTAGTTGAATGCCTAGAATAGATTGTAGAGGAGATATTGATTCAAAGTAAGATCTCAATCCTAAGACCATGAACAAAACTCTAAAGAGATCCATGAAGAATGGATTAAGGTGAAGGATTATGTAAAAGTATGAATTTTTAGCAATAGAATAATCATAGGAAGGATCATAATGTTAGTCATGGAATCAAGTTATGAGGGGATGTGGCTGAGAGTAAAAGTCGACCAAAAACTTGTATGGTCGCAGGTACGATCGACCATATGAGGCACATATGTTTGACCACACGCCCTCGGGAAGGTTCCAGGGAGGGTGTGGTCACATGACATGCGACCACACGTATCGACCCCACACCTTGGGGTTACAGAAACTGAGACCACAAGTACAGTCACATCTGTGACCACTTAGCTTCAGGAGGTCTGTTTGATTCTAGTATGGACCATTAACTACTATAAATTGATGAGCTTGAACCCTAACTTAGAACTTACAAATTTCATAGGTTTCCAAGAGGTTCAAGAGTAAGTTAAGAAGCTTAGAGAAATTGAATATTTCTAGCAGGTAAGGGAACAAGACCTAAACTAATTGGATAATAATAAACTATTATTTTGTTGAGTCGAATGCCATGATTGATTCTATGCTTGTATGCTTGTAATGTGTCTCTTACATGTCATCCAATATTACTGTTATTTCCACTCATGCATATTTACTTTTGTCTATTTGCTACCATGTTGATTGGCGATGCTAGGAATAGGCATGTGATTGTGTGTGTGTGGTTAGTGTTCTGGATGCTAGTGGAGCATTAGGGGGAGGACATGGCATTGTGTCTTTGACCTGGTCACCAGACTCTAGCTCTATCTCTACTCAAGTCTTGTTCACTGACATCGTCGTATCGTCATTATATTAGCAGAATTATTACATCATAGGGCATCAGGGGAGGTGGACTAGGACCGTGTAGTCTTCGACTCTGTCGGGGGGCCTTAGCTCTATCCCTATGGATGTATTGAGGATGCTGGGGTGACGCCTTGGATACACTGGATGACATTTAGGATTTGTTAGTTACGAGCCCAGTTTGCAAGCCCTTGCCAATAGGGGCTTACGTGTTGGTATGGGAAGGGCATCAGGGGAAATGTTGGCAGTGTTTGATCCTGATACTTTAGCTCTATCCCTATTCCATAATGGATGCATGTGGGACAGCAATGATGTTTAATCTATTGGGCGGATTCAACACTAGTGTATAGAGGTGTAGTGGCTGTCAATCCTTTCTAGGAATTAAATACATGCATATGTTTATTGCACTGTTTTGTCTGCTCACTAAGCCATGATGTGTGCTCACCCTTTCGACGTCGAATATTTTTAGTTGTTAATGCAAGTCCTACCGTTGAAGATTACATGAACACACCGACATATGGACATGTAGGGGCGATGGATGTGGAAGCTATGGAAGAGGCACATGATTCGTCGTGTGAGTGCAATTCATGTGTTTTCGATTGGTTTAATTGTTTGGTTATCGGAACATATAATTGATTACTTTATTTTATTTTATGTCTTTAGTTATTTTGTAGATAATTAAATAATTAACTATGCTATTACTATTAGATACTCAGTTCATTAGTATTAAAGACTTTCGCTATTATTTATTTACTCTGATTAAGCTTGTGGAATGTATCTGGTTTAATTGGATGGGCACGACCTATATGATATCCTGATTAAAATGTTGGTTTTCTTGATGGTTCATCACACCACTAGTTAGACCAGATTTGGGGTGTGACATATTAGGTTTGCTAAGTACTGAGATAACCAGTCCATTCCCATAATAACATCAAAATCTGACATCTCAAGCTAAACGAGATTAGTTTCCAAATCTCACCCTTTAATATGCACTGGGCAAGGTCCACAATATTCTTCTAACACCACTTCCATTCCCATGGGAGATTGGATTAACAGACTTGGATCCAATGTCTTGGTAGGTAGGTCTAGTCCTTTACCAAATGACACTGATACAAAGGAATGGGTGACCCCGAGTCAAATAAGACTCTGGCAGGTACCCCTGCTATGTTTATTGTACCTGAGGTTTTTAATTAGCACTTAGTTTTATATGCTCATGCAAATAGTGTAGTAACTAAAAGATTAAGTAATAGAAACATAGCAGTAACCACATCAGGTAATGCGGTTGCTTCCTCAGTGGTGACGACTTATACCTTGCCTTGCTATGGTTGCTTCTTTAGTAGTGGACAAGTCATGGCATAGTGGCCCACCTATTGATAGTTGAAGCACTTCACATTGGTCTTCTGATCAGTTACCTACTGCATCGCTGTAGGAATAAATTTGGGTGGCACAATACTAGCTAGTGGCCTAAATGGATAGTAAGGCCTATTGTTTCCTCCGCCTTGAGCTTCAGTGTTTGGCTTTTTTAGACCCCTATTCTATGCAATGAAATTGTCCCTCTAACTTGACTCAATAACTCGAGCCACCTGTATAGTTTCATTCTAAATCTTTAGCCTTCACCCCAATACATGCTCTCGTATAATACCTCTAAGACCCATGGTAAAGCGACGGGCCTTAGTTTCTTCTTCCTGCATACTGGTTGGAGAAAAGAAGAATAACTCCTTATACTTCTATTAGTAGGCCTCGACTTTTTTTCTGAGACTCCTATAGACTAAGGAACTCCTTCTCCATTTGGTCATGGAAACTCCTTGGAAAGTACTTCTCGATGAAGGCCTCTTTGAATATGGCCCAACTGATGATGCAATGCATGGTTTCCAAAGACCCTCTGGTGGAGTTCCACCAACCATTGACATCTTCCTTCAACATATGCATGGCATATAGTACTTTCTCCTCATCAGAACACTCTAACAATCGAAAGTTCTTTTCCATCGCTGCTATCCACTATGCTGGCCATAGTGGTTTCCTCGGCTTCCCTGTAAAGGTTGGTGGCTTCAGCTTCAGAAATCCATTTACTGCTTTGGAAAGACTACTCTGCCCATACAATGCCTGTCTATACGGTACCTATCCATACCATTGTGGCAGGTATGCATATCCACCCTAGTTTCCACCTGGTACCCACCCTGGTACTGACTAAGGGTGGACGTTCTAGCAAACTATTAGGAAAACATTGTATGCCATGTTGCATGTTGTTGTTGTCCCTCAGTAGTTATACTATCATCCACCGGTACAGTATTCAAATTCTCTATGGTTGTAGGTGACACATTTATTTGTAAAGGCCTAAGTGGCCGGAACATCTTCAGCATTTCATTGAAAATTTTCTTCTACTGTGCTTCCATCTGGTAGACCAAATTTGTCACTATGGTCTCTGAGTTGGCTTGTGGAGGACCTAGCAAAGGGTTCTATGTGTGATGCACAGGGGCTTCTTCATTGCTCCCCATCTGATTCCCACTCCCATTGTATGGGTCTTGCTCTTCTTCATTTTCCATCTCTTTATTTTCCTCAAAATTTTTTGTTCCTGTATCCCTTTCCATAGGAGGTACTCTTGAGTGACGACGTCTGCGAGGAGTCCTACGACCATTCCCTCTAACCAATGCAAACTAATAACTCAAGATATCTGAATACATTGGATACACATGAGACGAGTTAAGAATTATGAGGCAAAAAGATATTAAACCTATAGCATCTGCACAAGTTCAATGTTGAAGCATCTTTTGGAGCAATGGGATGGTTATCCATTATCCAGTATGACGACTCCACACGTGCTGAAGTGGTGAAGCATTCCTTCGCCAATCTGGAGATAAAGGGGGATCCCAATGATTTTGAAAACTCTAGGGATCTTCGCATTACTAGCTTTGTTAAAGGTGTGGAGATTTCTTTCAACACATCTAAGTTAGCTGCACTTCTAGGGATCCTAGATGATGGTGAGCTAGTTTATTATGAGCCCAAAGAGATAGGGTATCTCTTTGAGGAGATGTAGGCAGAGATTGCTGACCAAATTCTATTCCCAGGTATGATCATGCTAGTAGCAAACCTTCGCCCATTACCTCAATTATATTGCCATCATACAGCATGACATTTTCCCATAGAGTGGTCATTATGGGGAAGTGTCTCAATTGACACAGTACATTACCTACTGTGTAACCATAGGACACCAGGTCTGCTTGCCTTATTTGATCATTCGGACCATAGCCCGCGCAGCAATGCCCAATTTGTCAGGCAATCTTCCCTATGGTAGATTGATTACGGAATTGTTGCGACACTTAAGGGTGAACATGGCGGCGAGCTAGCTTATGAGGACACCATGACCTTAGACATAGATGTGGAGGCTATTTACAAGATTCGGATGGATATTCTAGAGCTTAGTGATAAGTAGCTACAGGCTCATCCACTTTCACCTAGGAATCAGGACATATTCGCAGCAGTAGTAACAACACCAGTAGCAGAGGTAGGGGGTGGCAAGGATGTACACATGGAGGATATCCTTACACCTGAACCCCATCCCATACCAATGGAAGGACCATCTCAGCCCCCTCCAGATACAGTGATGGGTATGTTCATGGAAATACGAGATGCTTAGCGCAAGATGAACAGTCGCATAGAGTTCTTTACTCGCAGCCTACGGGTTACACAGGAACAAGTACACTGGCTTAGGGAGACATATAGCGGGACTATGACACCACCAATCCGATAAATGATAGCCTAGACACTATCTCCTTATCTTACATATGTACAACTTATTTTTGATATCAGGGTAACTATCCGGCATGTGGACTATACCTTATAGTACACTTTATATTTTTCTTTCATGTTTAGTGTATTACATGTTTGAAACGGTCTTCTCTCTAAACGTACTTATTTATAAATTCTCTTTTAATATGGGTATGTTAAGTCTCAAGCATCAACAAGCATATGGTGTGTTCTTATTAACATTTTTAATTTCCTATCTGAGTTCACTGGACTCAGTTAGATGCAAAATGGTGAGCTAGATAGAGCCTAAGAGTTCTGATACCAAGTTGTCACACCCTAATTCCGACTGAACTAGAATTGTGACTGAACTGTCTCTAACCCAACATCTCACACCAGGATTTCAATAGCCCTTGTCAACAAACCAATCATGCATAATAACTACAATTAGAGAATAATAAATAGCATCAAAATTAATAAATAAATGAACTAAGACTTCTAATGGTAATTAAATAATTATTCAAATTATTCAAATCCACTACAATGTAATTAAATAAATGTATTACATCAACTTATACTTTACTGTAAATGAATAAATAATAAATCTTAATGGAACACGTAAAAGGAACATTCGCATGAGTCATCATGTTTGTCTTCCACTACCTGTGTATCTAATGCAGCTACTTCCCATACACTAAAGCAGCCATAAAATCTTCCATGTTATAACCTGCATCAATATCTGAAGAAGTGTATATATACAAAGGGTAGGCTCACAACTTAGCTCAGTAAAGCACAAGACCATGCAACATATAAAATGTACGAGATAACATTACATTGGGTCAGGTATAACTTGCAAAGTGCTATGGTAAGATTTGATGGCCATCGTACCTCCATGCACGAGAATGTAAGCACACCCAACAGTCATGCTCTGATCCACATTACTGTTGTTTCCCCACATCACCCACTCTGGTATAGAGATAGTGCTAGAGTCTGGTGGGCAAGCGACACCATAATCCCACATCCTCTCCTTGATACCCCACATCGTACCAATACTTACAGCCCTATTGGAAAGGACTTGCAAGTGGGATCTATTTGTAATTAGTTTTATATGTCACCACAGTATCTACGGCCCTACCCCAGCATAGCTCCCTACGACATAGAGATAGAGCTAGAGTTTGGTGGGTAGGCGAAGCCACAATTCCACATCCCCCCCTTGATACCCTAATCATACTAAGCTTACTAAGGTAGATGGTGATACAAAAAGGTGTTAGTGTGAGGATATATCCACGGCTCCATTCCCCTTCACATTCCATACACTAATGAACACATTCACTTCCCTAAACAACAAAATTCCTATTATACGAATATGCATGAATAGATAATAAAAATAAATAAAAGAGATGACATGTGAAATGCACAGACAATAAGCAATAGTTACAAATACAGATACAACAATTTATTTTTTATTAATTAATTAGGGTTTGGGGTCTTGTCCCTTACCTGACTCATGATTGTAAGTCTGCTCTGCGTCACAGAGTCCACTCATGCCATTTATAAGTCCTAAAAGATATTATTCATTAATTTGAATTAGGCTTCCAAGGTTTAAGTTGGTCAGAACCAAGTTTGGTCCACAATCAGGCTCGAATAGACATACCGGTCTGACTCAAAGTCCAACCAATATGTGCCTGCGGTATATACCACCTGGCCATACAGCAAGTCTTTAGTCTAGTCGATATGTGCCTGCAGTATATACCACTTGGTCATACCGTTGGACTTTAGTGCAGCGTGTATATACCTATGGTATATACTACCTAGGCATACAGCAAGTCTTTAGTCCAACCGGTATGCCTTGCGGTATGGCATACCACAGGACATTTAATCCTGTTTGTTTGCCCAGTGGTATGGGTTGGAGAGTCCATTCGAACCTCCCTCTCCTGTCAGTCCTTGGCTTGGTTTCAGGGTTCCTCCTAAACCATTCTAGGGTCAAGATACCTATTAAGTCACTTAGGTTTAGATTATTCCTCATTTAACAAAGTTGAACAATGCTCCCACCCTTCTCAGAATGTATCTCGATGAGAACTAGGGTTTTATAGTTCAAGGGTTTTGGATCAATAAGCCGTTTTACGGCTTTGATCTATAACCCAAACCTTCCTATAGAGGTAGAGCACTTACAGGTGTTCATTGAATGGCGGTGCTCTCCTCCCAATGGAAAATCCCTTCTCGAACAACATCTTTCTTCTCTACTCCTTCTCAGATCACTTTCCAAATGGCTTTAGGGTTTAAGATTCATTGGAAAGGATCTAAGGAAGAGGAAAGATGCATATATAGAGTGGGAGACCATTCTAGGAAGGGCTCCTACATTCAAAAGATCTCCTAAAATCAGATTTAGAGTATGGGACCCACTGGAGTCTGTCATCACTCTCGTAATCATACTGGTTGGACATACTGGTCTCACTCAAAGTCCAGTCAGCATGTCAGACAGGTATGCATAAACGGGTCTGAAAATGTTCATTTCTCATACCTGAATTTTGTGGTTCATCTCCCAGCCTCATCTTCTGGTCTGGTTATGATTGGAAGGCCTGTCATGATGCGAAACATAGGTTGGATCGGGTTTCTTGAGTGTGTGCCTTATATATATACTCGGTCTTATCAATCCCTTGTCTAAGAGTTCTTGGAATTGGACCTTCAGTTCCTTCAACTTAGAGGGTGACATTCTATAAGGGACTTTAGACACAAGAGCTACTCCAGGGACTAGATTGATTACAAACTCAGTTTCATGATCAGGAGGTAAACCAAGTAAAATCTTCAAGAAATACATCTAGGTTGGTTTGGTCAAGGGTTGGTAACTCTATGGTACTGTTAATCATAGATGGTAAGTAACCAATGCAGCCTTGTTGCAATAGTTTACAGGCTTATAATGTATATGCAAATAACTTCTTACCCTCTCTAAGTTTATCTCCAATGAATTTGAAAGCTTTTATATCTGCTGGTTGGAAAAGAATCTTCATTTTAGCACAAAGCACGCTGGCTCGGTTAGTAGAGAGCCAGTCCATGCCCAAGATAGCATCAAAATTTGACATGTTGAATCAGATCAAATTAACATTTAGATTCTGATCCTCTAGCTGAACTTGACATGACCATAGTACTCTATCAGTACTACTTCCAGTTCTAATGGAGTTCGAACAACTAATTCAGTTACTAGCTACTTCGCAGCCATGGATAACTTCTTGGCAAACTTAGTGATATGAATGAGTAAGTGGCTCCAGAGTCAAATAGAACTCGAGCTAAGAGTGACTAATGTGTATTGTCTACACATTAACACAAGCATGCATAGTATAGAAATAATCATAATACTAGAATATAAAATACCTGTTACTACACCAGGGACTCTTTTTGCTTCCTTAGTTGACATCGCAAATACCTTGCCCTTCGATGCAATGGCAAGTTTCGGGCAGTTAAACCTAATATGACCAATCTGCTGATAGTTTAAACACTTGATTGGTCCAGTTGGCATGGTATTTACAAAGGTCTTTGTAGCAGTCTTTGTAGTGGCAGCACTCTTATTATTAAACTTGCGCTGGAATGGCTTCTTAGTGATCTTCTTATCAAGCGTAGTAGTAAATTTCTTATTGAAACCATTATTGGCCTAATAGCTGTCCCAAAGGGCATCTTCCACTATCCTAGAAGTTTGAACACACTTTGCATAGGTGGTATGTCCACGAGTCTTAACAATGGCTCGGATT
Organism: Protea cynaroides; assembly: GCA_028583415.1. Lineage (NCBI taxonomy): Eukaryota > Viridiplantae > Streptophyta > Magnoliopsida > Proteales > Proteaceae > Protea > Protea cynaroides. The sequence continues at coordinate 54,825,704 of CM053273.1, read as the reverse complement.
GTTCCGCAAAGACCTTTGAAGAATTTCTTTGCCTTGGCTTCTTTAGTATGTATACAAGTTGAGGCAAAATAAAAGAGTGACTCAAATTCAGTTTGGTAATCCTAAATGGATTTTTGGCCTTGATAGTAAATCAGATATTCTATCTTCTCCTTATCACAGAAGCTTTTCGAGAAGTAGTTGTTGAAGAATGCTTCCTTAAACATAGCCCAAGTCACAATGGCGTTCAAAGTTGCAAGAATCATCTCGTTCGATTCTCACCAGGTGTAAGGTTTACCTTCCATCATATAACTTGTGCAAAGGATACACTATTCTTTGGTCAGTACCATCATCTTGAAGCACCTCTCAATAGACTACATCCATACCACAGGATATAGTGGGTTATCTCCCACTCTTGTGAATTTCAGTGGCTTCATTTTCTGAAACCTTTCCAACAACTTAGAGCATTCGGCCTGAGTGGCTTCATTTGAAAATGGCGCAGCAGGCACTCCTAAATTTACATGGTAAATCAGCTATGGCAACCCTATAGGTGGACAGTTGTAGTGGTTGGCACATTTGTATTTAAACCAGAAGGTAATGGCATATTATTGGCTGCCGATGGAAGGGGGACTCCAGTTTGCACAGGGGTTTGTCACAAAACCACGATGAGTCCATTCATCATTTGCTACTGTAGATGCTATTGTTGTTGTTGTTGTTGTTACATGGATCTTTCCAGATTTCCAACGATAGCTGCTAAGTCAGCATTAGTCCTCACAGTAGGAAGTTGAGGAGGTAAAACATTTCCAATGGCAGTCGGCAAGGATGTATTGTCCTTGGGATTTTGGTCATCACTTGAATTTCGACGATTGCCACAGATACTAGGATCCAGTTGTCTATTTCTGTATAGCATATCGATATTTACTAGTAATAACAAGTTAGTTCAATCCAAAATTTTGCACTATTGATTAACTATTACTTAAAATCACTTCATAATCATATTAGAGCATGCAATAATAGGTTTCATGACAAATATTTCCAAAACTAACTTAATCTGAACTTTTTGTCAGCAGGTGGTCGATCAAATTGATTTTATCGATCGATTGACTTGAAAAAGTTGTTTTAAAGGGGCTGAGTGTTTTCATTTTCCCTCTTGTTCTCTTTTCAAACAAGGTAAAGAAGGAGAGAAGGGCTAGAGACCAATTTTAACTACTTTCTTGGTCAAATCCACTCATTCCCATCACATTCCAGGGCTTAAACATCTTCCAAGGTGAGTATACCATTGACATATCAAAAAATTTCTCAATTTGAATTGGTATATACCTTGGTTTTCAATTTAACTCCTATTTACTCCATGTAACTTGCTATAACTCATTGCAAATCACATTTAGAAGTTGCTAAGATGTTCTTAACCGATCGAATATTATTTTCTTTTCATATTTGTTAACTTCAAGTTTTTTCCATATCAATTTTTCCCATATTTCATAAAATTTGCATCAAACCAATAATAAAATTTGCATCAAACCAATAATTTATCAAATGTCAAGACAGTCCTTCTATGACATGTTTATAACATTTTTAGCCATTTAGAATCTCATTTTTGTGTATCGATAGGTATTCTATATTTTCCATGTTGGCTATTCATTGCATTTTTATTGAACTTTCTAATGAAACTTCCCTTACTCAGTTTGCAATTAATTTAACCATGTTTTGTTTTCATTATATATGCTTCACCTTATTCTAACTCTTTGCTCAACTTGTTTCCTCACATAATTTCCATTTCTAGTGTATTTTATGGCAAAATGATTAGACAACCAACCTTCGATGCTTTCAGGTTTCATTTTTAGGCTGAGCAAGATGCTTAGCCAAGATTTGAGAGTGCTTCCATCAAGTCTGGGAGGTTTGTAGACTTCAAAAGGCTACAGCTCTTGGCTGTGGGTGAGGCATTCACTTCATTAGGCTTGGCACCAGTCCTGAGATACAGGATAGTCACTAGACCTAACCTGGTCAGATTATTTTGTTGTAATCTTCTAGTGGAGACTAATCTCCAAGATGAGCATCTTAATTTGGGCTTAAAGATATCAGGCAGGGTGAATGGCTAGGATATCTCCTTTGATGTATGTCAGTTGGTGGAGTAGTTACATGTTTCAGTGGTAGGTGACTGTGTATATACAAGGCTAAGTTCTTCTTCATCTGACCTCATTTCAAAGACTTTTAGATAGGAGATCTAGAGTCAGTTGCATATATTGGGAGGAAAGTTTGTTGAGTCTGGGTATCCATCAATTTCGAGGGTCTATAGTCAGATTATTCAGCATAACATCATCCCTTTAAGGGAACATAGGGAGATGATTGGGAGCTTCAACGAATATGTGTCTTTCTATGTTTGTACTAGTTACCAATTATGCTTACCCTATATATTAACAAGGATGATGATAGTTACTGCATATGGTGGTGAGAGGAACTTGCCATATGATCAATTACTTACATGGTTATTCAGAGAGATGGGCATTGGCATCTTTGTTGATGAGGGAGCGGAGACATTAGTGCACTCGGATTTTGGCTGGCATGCATGGGTTATAGGATGTAGTCCTGAGCGATGAGGAGTTAGAGGCTATTCTTTTACTAGTTATCGCTCCTATCGATTTTCGTAGACTTACAGAGGAGGAGGAAGAAGCTAACGCTACAGTGATAGATGTAAAGGGTATACAGGCAAAGGATGTTCCTATTGATTCTATTAGTTTAAATGATGATGCAGAGGATGATGATGATGACGATGATGTAAATGATGCAGGGGCTACTCAGCAGCAAGGGATACCTATTACTGAAGATAGGGATATTCTATTAGCATCGATGAAGGTTCATAGTCCTACACCCACTGTTCCTGAGCATTCCCTTAGGGGTCTGTATAGCATCATCCAGAGTCTTAGAGATTTGGTCCATCAGATGCGAGAGGCTATGAGGATTGCAAGCTTTGTATTTCCACCTAGAGGGAGTCAGTAGTTCATGTCTGGTGGTGGAAAGATTTTTTTTATTTCTTTTTAGTTTTAGTCATAGTTTGTTTTCCCTTTTATGTATTTTCTTTTCTTTTGGTTTGTTGAGTAATAGATGGGGTTATAATCTGTACTCTCTTTTGTATCAAACATCAATTTATAATGTGAATCGGGATGTTTGAGTACTTAAACCATTATGGTCTTTTTACAATTTAGGTTATTATCTCAACCAAGAAGTTCTTATTATTTGTTTTCTTATAAGCTTTTATTTAATCATAACTGGTTTTGGTTCGATTTACTCTGTTAGCAATTATAAAAGAAAGTAAAGTGAACTGCCTACATACCATTTTCTCACACCCTAAAATCCTGGTATTTTGGTATGACCATAGTTTCTTCATTTGTACAAGTACTACCATACCAAGATCCATTCACAGTCATAACATGTCACAACTCTTCTGTTAATCATAGTACATATTATGTAAATTTCAGAGTGCAAATCAAATGTAATGAAAAACTAAAAACTATCAAACCAAACCTCATTGTATTAAATAAATTTAATAAAGATTTTTTTATCTTCAAACCAAGACATAAAATAAATAGTACCAAGTACTAAATACTTAAATAAAAACTCATTGGTCAAACAATACCCAAAACAAACAAATAAACAAATTATAAATTAGTCCTAAGTAAAATACTACTAATAAAATCTTTTCTCTCAGACAAAGAAGTCTTCTTTCCTTCAAAAACATTGTCTTTTAACCACAAAGACAATTATCACATTTACATGAAGAATCATGGGAATCTTTTTCAAGTTCTTCATCTTTAATCATATCATTATCAACTAAGTTATCTGTAAAACATTCTTAAAGAAAAGGTGCATGTATAGGGGTGAGCAAAACCACACGCTCAGTGAGAAATTAGCATGCATAAACACACAATGCATGAGTAATTTGTTTAGGTTAATGGTCTGTGAATAAACATGCAATAGTAACGTCCCACCTAAATCTTGCTAATGAACATGTAATTACGGGTGAGGCGAATGCAACAAACTTGACTCCCCACCTCATGTAAAACATTACCCAAAGAATGAAAATATAACCCAACTACATCGACTTGATATCATACTAGCACTCCCGCGTCATAGGCTTCATCTTGGCATCTTATTCTATGCCTCAACTACTTTATTGGGTACTCATTGCCCAATCCCTGATGGGTAAGCACATAGAACAGACTCATCCTTAGCTCTCACATGAGACACTAGAGGCTTGTTCCAAACCCTATCCATTTCCCTCCTCTAGCTACCAAAATGGCATACCCAAAGTTAGTACACAATAAGCCTATGCCAATACTTAAACCCCTATTAGCAAGGGTTTCCTATCACGGGATATGGAAACCTAAACCAAAAATTATTTCTCATGCAGGTATCTGTATCCTAGCTTATTGGACTAAGATAAACTATCCCATTTTAGCTATTCGAATCTACAATTAACCAAGTGAATGGCAAATATGGATGTTATCAAACATCCATATGTTATCAAACATTCCATAATCAACTAATCTATTATAGAGTCATAAAATATAAATGCATGAACATATATCACAGTTATTGGATGGCATATTATGACATAGTAATCCAAACAAGTAGCAAGCACATGCATACAGAAACAAGAAAATAAACCATGTACTAATCCCTCACCTATATCTAGTGAGCAAATCTTTACTCTGATGCAGAAAGAGTCATTTTCCTTGTTTTCCTATGTCAGCTTACCTATTATAATTGAGGTATGAATATTACTTATGATTGTTTATTCTAGTTTCCTTGAGGCCAAGAGTATCCTCATTCATCTTAGGAACATGTCCTAGGGTCACTTGCTTATGTCTCAAAGTCCATGGTGGAAAATTCAACCAAAATAGGCTTGTTGAAATGAGGTGGACGATCATCTCAGTTTTATTAACTGCTTAGGTAATTCGGCCTAGAAGGACTCCAGAGGCTTGGACCTCTATAGGGTTGCTTCTATAGATGTTTTATGATGGATTTATATCATTGGATAGGATAAGATTTTATTCCCATAGGTTATATCCAAGTATAGTTCATGACAATGAATGTCAGCTTTACAACCACGTGTACCTATACACTTGGGAGTATATGCCAACCAATCATTCTAAATGTTTATTATATTATTCTTGAGGTGTGGGATGATTAACATAGTCCAAATAGTTAATTGGGATTAATAATACCAAAAATACACCTCTCTGGAAGTCATGCAATCGACGATAGTAGAGGCAGTAGATAAACTCATTTTGGTCGACCACCTCATACTAGAGAACTTGAACTGATTCAATTTCAATCATTAATCCAAGGCACAGGGTCAAGGGGTATCCTAGAGGGATTCTAAGCATCTGTACATCATTAGTGAATATATTTCAATTATAATTGAATGTTATACATTATTATAATGTCCTACTTTATTGCTTGTATCAGTTTATTCGTTATCAGCATTATAGAGCAGTTCTACCTATTCTCCATTAATAGCTTCTTCTGGAATCTAGTTCTAACATGATCAGAGGTTGGGTTCTACCTCATGTGATCATCAAGGGTTCTATCTAAGTAATGTGAGAATAGTTTGAGGATTACTTTAATGCTTATGCACAAGCTGTTGTGGTGAGAAGCTTAAGGAATGGTTAATGTTCCTCTTCTTCTTCCTTTAACTTGCTCCAATTCACTCTCTCTTTCCTTCAAAAATGTGTCAGATGATTTAATATTCTCAATTAGGGTTCATAGAGAGTATTTATTAAGGAGTTTATACAAGATCTAGGTTGTAATGCAACTCTTCTCTAGTGTGAGTATAATGGAGGAGGCTTTGAGGTTGTCTATTGACATTCCAACACATTCAAAAGTAGGTCCCACATGATTTCGGACGATCATGTGTGGTTGAGAACTAGTTTAAACCATTCCCAACAAAATTAGACTCAGACTGGCCCAATTCTAGGTTCTAGCTGTCGATTAAATAGGGGCAGTCGTTCAACTAATTTTGGTCGACCTCCTTGGTTGATTGCCTATTCTGGTTTAGTTCAGAATGGCCAGGCCTTGATTGGTTCAACTGATTCTTCCCAAATGATGTTCCTATATAAAGAGATAGAGGGTTTTGACTCTTACCTAGAGTTCCCTACACTCCACTAATGATACAGAGGCTAGGATAGTGTAAGCAAGAGAACCAATTATGTGAGAAAATTTTAAATTAGCCCATATTTTTGGGTGTGGTTTTCACAGTTTCGGTTTGGCCTTGATTCCCAGACCTTTGGGCTATATTTTAACCTCTCAAAAACACTTGCACATGCTCTTAAACCATTCCAAAATGATTCTAATCATCTATACAAGGTCCTACTCCAATCCATTCCCATGTCATTTGAGTCATTTAGCTAAAAACTCAGCTTGGGGGAAACACCATTGAAATAGTAATGTAGAACCACAATTAGGATCCATAAAACATCAATACCACTAAGGTATATGGTCTCACCTTCATCCGTAACACCTAGTCTAAGGTATGAGCAAATTTTCCACGGTTATTGATGTATTAATCATACCTACAAATCCATACCCAAGCAACAAGTAATGAATAGTTTTACTGTTCATTATCTTCAACCTTAGAAAACCAAAACCATGATATGTAACTCTACTACACATTGCTTAGAACCAACATGCATCACATCAAAAATCACTAACAAAGCAAGCTTACCTCAAAGTTGGCTGAAGAACACACCGAAAGTCACTCCTAAACTCCCTGCCTTACTGAAACCAAAATTTGTCACCAAAGCCCTAATATTTTTCTGCAACCCCTTCTCCAATCTTACCACCACCATGCTTCTTACTCTTTTTCCTTAACCAAAACCAGAAAACCTTCTTGGTCATGAAACTCTCCTAAACAACAAAATTCCACAAACTCAACTCATAAGCCTCCTTTCTCCTTTTACCAAATTGGTTTTCACCTCCCCAAGCTGTTCCACAGTTTTGCCAAAGGGATCCCCTCTTCCACTGTTTTGCCAATGGGAAACCCCTCTTCCATGATTTTTGGCCAAAAAGAAATAAAACCCAAGTTGTTGTATCCAACTCAATTAGAATTAAATTAAATGAAGTCAATAAAAGAAAAACCTATTGTAAAAAACCATTACTGCCCCTACTATACCCCCATTGCATGAAAGATTAACCCGTACTTGTAGAGAAAAATTAAATTGTTCAATGACAATTCCATCCCTCAAATATTCTTGTTAGAGCACAAGTAAATGGGTTTCTTTTCGAAATCTTGGTACCCTTTTTATTTATGGACCATGAATGCCCTCCTCAAAATCCAATATTTACCATATGCCACTACAAATATAATATGGATCATAAATTAATCCTAACCAATAGTGAGCAGCTACCTCTTATGGGCCCCATTACTAAATAAAATTTTACACTTTTTTCTCCCATAAGACATGATATCATGTCTTATAGGTTTCATTACATTTTGGTTCTAAAAATTAAGCCATTAATCTAAGTGTTTGACATTGCACTAATATTTAATAAGTAAAATACTAGAGTATATCTTACAAGTAACCACATAACTAGATTATTTAACTAATCACTACACTTGTCTACATAGTGACAACTTAGTGTGTTCTATATTCTGCTTCCTAGGTGTATCCTACACCACTAAATATACAGTACTAAAATAATTTACCATGAATATTTTTATCATAAAATTACCAAAATACCCTTAATCTTCAGTCAACAAGGTAATACTAACCAGCTTAACACCTCAATTGCTGGGGTATTATAGTTACTACTTGGTATCATATTGAGATTTGGTTTGGTACTTTTGGTCCTGCCTATGGCTACCAGTCCTCCAACTCTCATATATCGGGCAAAGATAGAAGCTGAATAGACGACCCCGGGCCGTTAAACAACTTTTACAAGCAAAACCCCATCCAAGACTATAGTCTTTTTAGGCTCGTTACATTCCATCATAGACTCCTTCTCACGCTAGCTACCGTGCTCCCACAGGTCACTAATACTTCCTTGGGTCTCCCAACCTTCAAAAGTGTGAGCCTATGTTAGTATCATAACCCTTACTAAAAGGGCATAGGAAACAGGGAATGTCACCACCTGTGTATATTTTGTTCATTCATTCCATTTGCCAGCTAGTAGAAGTCCCCAGATCACTACTCCCATGGATAACCATGCTCCCACTAGCATGTCCACAAAACCATCATGATTCCCACCAATAAAGATCCGCAGTTCAGCACTCCCACGGATCACTGTGCCCCCACTAGTGTACTTACAATCCATTATGATCCATGTGCCTACAGTCCTACGTACCACATGAACGATCATACGTGATTGCAATTCAACATGACCCATACCCTTGCACTCCTATGTGCCACACGAACCATCATACATGGTTACACATATATCTATTTAATAATAAAACTATACCCAAGTGGTGATCCCTGGATCACCTCTCCTATGGATCACCGTGTCTCTACTAAGGTATAGCATAATCATCATGGCCTGTGTATTGTACTTCAATACACCACACATCCATCATATCTAATCATCAAACATAACATTCATAGTCGTATAATGCAACACATGCTCATACATAGCAAATAATGGAAAGCATATCATTAATACAACCTAAGCATATTACTAAGCATAGTAAGCATGTTATGAATGTCTTAAGTCTACGGACTAGACCTCTCACCTGATTGCACTGATAGTGCAGTAGTAATACGAAGCGAAGTAGAAGTATTAAACTATCGTCCGTGTCTGACACTTATTTAAGCATATAAGATTTCATTAGTTGGTGGTTCCTCTTTTACCAAGCATTGAAAAGCCTTACATGTCCATACACAGGTCCCAAGACAGGCCGAGAACCCAACGGTTGATCTTCCTAACCTTTACTAGGCATATTGGCTAAAACAGACAAAACCAGAGGATTTAACTAGTTGGTGGTTCCTCTGGAAAGTCATTCGGTTAACACTTAGAAAATTTTCTAAGTAAGCAAAATCGGAGGAATAATTGGATGGTCAAGCATTTGGCAGACCACCTGGATCGTATCCATTGTCATAACAGTAGGGTTCTAGAAGGTTTTTCAGAGGCTTTATCGGGTGGTGTATTATCCGGCACTGCCTCCACTTAGTATTAAGCCAACACAGAGGGTCCAGGTCAATCAGACCTACCAAGTAACTAGGGAGGTAACCAGAGGATTATACTTTCATAAGAGTCCTTCGGTAAGGAGCCCCCGGTTGGTCCTTGGTCATCAGCCAAGGCATTTTACTTGGTGGAGGCTTGTTCTAAGTTACTCAAAGGAATGTTAATAACCAAGCCTTCAGTTGTGCCTCAGATTCAGACCCAAAAACCAGGTCACGATGATTTCCACTTTATGATGTCCATTTTAGTTGGTGGGAATCATCTTCCGACCATTATTAGCTATAATGGGAGCCATTTATGGCTCTAACAACTCCCTTAATGGAGTGGGTTAACCCAACCTAGGTTTTCTAGGTTATTAATGGTGATCACCATTAATGGAGACCAACCACCATGGATCCCTTGCATTAATCACCAAGTAAGGAGAGAGGGAAGACAATGGCTTACCTCCAATGGTGATTATACAATAGGATTGGGCTTGGATTCTTGAGCTCCAAGTCTCTTCTTCTCCTTCTCTTCTTCTTCACTCTATTACTCTTAGGCTCGGTCAAGAAAGAACAAAGGAGGAAATGACCCTCCTTTTATGGAAATTGAGGAGAGAAAGTGCAAAACTCTTGCTCAATAGGGTGATAAATCATCTGACAGAGCATCTGATTAGGCCAAAACATTACCTATTGGTCAGCCAGTTAGCCCGGATGCTTTGAGATGAGCATCAAGACCACCTAAGGTCCACTAGGATACCTAACCCTACCAGGTTTGAGCAATGAGGCTTACTTATGGTTTGGACATCCCCATCGGATCTACACTGGATACTCCATCAGTCGGTGTGTTGAAATCTGGCACAGGAGGAATCTGGGTTAATAAGGGATTCTGGGTATGGGTTCCACAGTTGGCTTAGTATTTAACCAACTAATCAATTCCCAATATAAAGTCAAAATCCTTTATACCGAGGCAGACGAGGTTAGCCTCCATTACCTTGCCTTCTATAACCACATTACGCGGTCCATAGTAGTTTTATAAACTAGACTTAGACCCCATTGGTGTATGCACTATCAGTGAGCAAGTCATCTTGCATAATGGCAAATGCAAGGGATACAAATGCATGCGTAGCCCTAAAATCAAATAATACATGTGCAGGTGTTCCAAAAATAGAAATAGTACCTACACATACATGTATATGAATCACTATATGTCATGTAAGATGATGCTTTTTCCAAAATTTAAAATACCTGTGACTACTCTAGGTGAGCCTTCTGCATCTTCAGTAAAAAAAGGTGAAGACCTTGCCTTGTCTAGTTGGTTGTGCCTTCTTTGGTTCTAGGTATGATCTTGCAAAATGGCATAACTTACCATAGTTGAAACATGTTCCACAAGTTACAGAAGAGGCACTTAAGCCTGTAGGTCTTGACTGATTTGTCTTGGGTGTAAATGCAGCCGGCTTGCTTAGACTAATGATAGGATTACTATAGGTGGGCTTCACAGTGAATGGAGCCAATGAAGCCGTAACAGAAGAACTTGAGTACTAATCACAAAATGGCTTGCTTGTGGGATGGTTATTAATAAAATTAATAGGTGTTCTATGACCTTGATAATTTTGATGGTAACCATCCTCAATACTCTTTGCTGCTTCCACAACATTACTGTACTCCATCAAGTGCATAAACTCAAAAATTACCTTGAGATTTCCCCTTAGGCCTTAAACAAAGCACCTCAGTTTAGGCTCATTTTCCCTCATAGAAGCCAGTGAGAAGTAAAATAACTCCTCGAACTTTTGCTAGTAAGCTTCCACAGTACTATCCCTTTGGCATAGATTGAGGTACTCAATCTCCTTCTGATCTCTGAAGTTCTAGGGGAAGAAGTTCTTGTAGAACACTTCCTTGAAAATTTGCCATGTAATTACTCCATGGCCCCGAATCAAAGTGGTTTGATGCCTTTCCATCATTCATAAGGCATCCCTTCCAGTTGAATGGTTGCACATAACAACTTCTGTACCTCAGTGCACATCAGGGTTTCCAGGGTCTTCTCTATGACCTGGATCCATATGTCTGGCTGCATAGGATTTGTACCAACTCCTATGAATTTTAGTGGATGCATGCACTAATAATAGCTCATCACTTTTGCCCCATCTAATTGAGGTTGTAACGTATGCCTGCCACGATCGGGTGTGTCTGTGCTGGAGACATTGGTACATGAACATGACGAACAGGTTGAACTGGAGGCATCTTCTCATGTACATATGGGGCAGGAAGGATTTTTAGGTATGCCTCCACCTTGTGCTTGGCCTTGAGCCTATAGAACTAGGGGTGCTGCACATATAGTGGCCAATAACTCAGCGAAGACTACAGCTGTATTCCTCTATTGCCCCTTTAAGTTGTGGACTAATTAACCAATCAAAGTTGTCATGTCCACCATAGTTTACATTGGAGGTGCCTAGAGAAGGTTAACTTGTGGCGAAGGAGGAGGGAGTGGAGGTGGTGGTATGTTCGAGCCCCCATGACCGACACTACCTTTATCCTCAGCTGGAGGAGGCTTGTTAGCATTCCTCCCTCTTCGTCTCTGCCTTGGAGGCATTGCTTGATAAGGTTGACAGTTGGTAGGGCAAATCTGTAATTGCCCAAGTGTTAGTATTGACCATAAGTCCAATGAACTATAATAACATCTTAAACATATCATGTTATGGCAGGTATAAGCAATGCATAAAATTTTTTTCTTGTACTAAGTCCATTTTAAACTATTTTCTGAACTGGCAACAACCAAGAGCAAGTCCCTCTGGTTAGGATAAGTTGGTTAGCAATCTCCCCAATTTATTCGGAGAACTGAGTGATGGGTACCGTGTGCTATACCATCCAGTAATGCATCCAGTTCTTGACACCCGACAGTACAACATCCTTTTAGTAGGTTAAGTGGAGGGTATGACGGATAGTGTACCATCTGGTAGATCCGTCGGTTAAACACTTAGAAATTTTTCTAAGTTTACACGCTAATTGGAGGCATGAATCAGTGGTAGGTAGCTCCTATTAAAATTTAAATGCCTCCTATTAGTCTGGCACCAAATGCTTTAGTGACATGACTCTTGGTTAATCGAAGGATCGAAGCAGAGACAATGTTTAAGTCACTGGTCCTTCGATTATGCCAAAATTAGAATCCTATAAAAGGACTCATGGGTCCTCATTTGGAGGCTACATTAGAGAGACTCCGAGAGAAAAGAGAGAGAAAGGGTTCCTTCCAGTCTTCCATAGGTTCTTCCCCCTATTCTTAGTGGTTTTCAATCACTTTGGGCAGTATCGCCCAATTCCATTCAAAAAGGTTTGTTCTCCCTACTCTTCCTTATTTATTTCACTCCATTAAGCATACCCAAGGCTTTGTTTTACATGGGAATGAGAACAACATTGTCAGTTATCTCATGCAATGGTGATTCCTTGATGTTTCGACTTTGATTTTTCACATGAAGGATCTCTCAGTTTCCCAATAGCTCATATGCTATTATCCAAAAATTTTCACTTATAGAGTATGACAGCTCTTTCTAACTATTAAGCCCATTTGTTTTACTTAAGGAGTAATTATGGTACATGGTCAAAACGGTAGGGTTGTCCCAGCCAAGTGATTTGACATGACTCGATTCCTATCATACCATTATTATCACACCCCCAATTATGGACTAACCAATAGTGTAATGAACCGCTATAAGAACCAACGGTTAAAGTAGGACCTTGTAAGATTGTGCCAATAATCCAAACCAAACACATTCCACATCATAATTAGAGATAATAAAATAAATAGTTGAAGTCTTTATTAAAAATGAATTCAGTGTCTACAATGATAAGTAATTAAATAACCTAGTTACTCCAAATAACCAAGACATAATTATAATAAACTATTACAAATACCAAAATACAAAAGTTAAACAATAAGTGTAAACATAGTTGAAACACTCGCTTGACGAGTCATATTAGTTCTTCACAGTTTGCTCGTCCATAGCCACAACATGTCCATACGCGGCTCGTTCATGTAGTCTTCAATGGTACTACTTGCATCATTAAAAACTAAAAAGAATTATGCGCACTAGGTTCAGCTCTCTAGCATGAGCTCAATGAGTAAACAAAACAATGTGCAAACATATGCATGCATTCAATTCTTCATATCTTTGGTCTGGTTTTAAGTTTGCAACTATGTTATAAAAAGGATTGGCGGCTACCGCACCTCTATACACGAGTGTGTGAATCCACCTAATGGATCAAATACCATTGTCATCCCACATGCACCCACCATGGAATAGAGATAAAGCTAAAGTGTCTGGATCACACACTGCCAACACTTCCCTTGATGCCCTACCCATACCAGCACATACGCCCCTACTAGCGAGGGCTTGGAAACTGGACTCATAAATAATCAATCCTAATGCCATCCAAATGTATCCAAGGCCTCCCCAGCATCCCTCAATACTTTCATAGAGATAGAGCTAAGGTCCCCCGGTAGAGTCAAAGACCACATAGGCTGAGACTACCTCCCCTAATTCCCTAAAATGTAATAGTTTCGCTAAGGTAATCGTGATGGGGCAATGTCAGTGGGTAGGACTTTAGTAGAGATAGAGCTAGAGTCTGGTGATTAGGCTAAACCACAATGCCACATTCTCCCCCTGATGCTCTACTCGTATCCAACATACCAACCACATACAAAATCACATGCCTATTTCTAGCATCAATATCATGTTATAAATAAATAGGAATAAATATGCATGAGTAGATATATAACAAGTATTTGATGACATGTGAGATGCACAAACAATTATACAAGGCATGACATCATATTACATAGTAGAAAATAAAAAGAAAAAGATAGCTTGTTATTAGCCAATTAGTTTAAGTCTTGTTCCCTTACATTTGATTGATGTTTGTACCTCTTCTAAGTTTTGAAAATTACTTTGAATCTATTAGGAACCTAAGAAATTTATGGATTTAAGTTAGGGTTTGATTGTAGCAAGTTACAGTAGTCAAAAATCTTGTTGATCTCAAAATATGCTTGCTGAAATTATGTGGTCGACCCTGTGTTCTCAGTATATGTCTACCACATACTGTGTGGTAAACCCCTATGGTTGCACTACATGTGATAGGAGCATGACACCACATGATTTCTGGGAACTTCCCGAATAGCTGTGGTCTACAAACGATTTCTGGTAAGTTTTTCTCTTTTAATCCGAGTTCTTCCTGAGCCGATTTCTTGGCTCATCAGTAAGGTTCCTCCTTTGGTCAACCAATGGCCATTAAATCATAGTTTTAAATAATTATATAACCTAATCTATTTTCTATGATCCCTTTTGAGATTTGCTTAAGAAACCCCGTAGTTGAGATGTCACACCCCAATTCTGCACCAATCAGAACGGTGTGATGAACCGCTAATAAACCAACGGTTCAACCAGGATCTCTAATAGGCTATGTCCATTAAAAATAAAACCATACACATCCACAACCATAATCAGAGTAAATACACAATAGCGGAAGTCTTATAGTAAACGAATTGAGAAATCTAATTGTGATAATCATAGATAAAGTATCAATTTATGTTGTATCAACTAAGACATAAGTAAATAAAATATCAATTACATTCCCTTAATAAATTCAAATGAAAATCTAATCGAATACATATGAGTTGCACTCGCATGAGGGGTCATGTGTATCCTCTAAGTCTTCAACTTCCATCGCAGCAACACGCCCGTACACTGGAGCATTCATATAATCTTCGATAGTGGTACCTGCATCATCAACTAAAAATATTCGATGTCGAGAGGGTGAGCACACATCATGGCTCAGTGAACAAACAAAACAATGCAATAAACATATGCATGCATTCAATTCATATCTTTGGTCTGGTAGATAAGTTTGCAATGCGCTATAGAAAGGTTCGGTAGCCGCCTCGCCTCTATGCACAGGGTGTGGAAGCCCGCCCAAAGGTAACTTTTATTGTCGTCCCCATCCACCCTACCATGATATAGAGATAGGGATAAAGTGCTGAGGCCCAGCCTATGACACTTCCCCTGAAACTCTACCCATACCAACACGTAAGCCCCTACTGGCGAGGGCTCCAAACTGGGCTCGCAACTAACCAATCCTAATGCCAAACAGTGTATCCAAGGCCTCACCCCAGCATCCCTCAATACGTCCATAGAGATAGGGCTAAGGCCCCCAGCAGAGTCAGAGACTACACGGTCCGAGACCACCTCCCCTCATACACTATGACGTAATAGTTCTGCTAAGGTAATGGCGATACGACGATGTCAATGGACAAGACTTGAGTTAGAGATAGAGCTAGAGTGCTGAGGCCCGGCCTATGAGACCCCCCTGATACTCGCTCGCATCAAGCACACCAACCACACACATACATTCACATGCCTATTCCTATCATGATCATCATCATCATGTTATAAACAATAATTTAAATATGCATGAACAGTAATAATAGAAATATTAGATGACATGTTGAATGCACATGTAAGCATACATGCATAGAATCAATCATGGCATTGGACTCAAGAATAAAATAGTTTATTATTAACCAATTAGTTTAGGTCTTGTTCCCTCACCTTTGCTTGATTGTAGATCCTCTTTCAAGCTTTAAGAATCAAGTAAATATCAATATTATATCACTATAAGACCTAATCATGTCGATAGAATTTAATTAGAATTAATTCTGATTTTAAAAAGCCTACTGTTAATAGGGGGTCGATGCCAGGGTCAAAGGTTCCATCGACCCTGGGTGCTACCACCCAGATTATGGACTTCGCGAACACTAGGGGTCGACTGTTATGATCTGGTAGGGTCGATTGTCCATCAACCCCCAGTGTGAACCCCCGTGGGTTTAGTCAAAATTCTCGTCCTACAGTCCATTCTTCGTGTTTGGGTCCTATGGCTTGCTTCTACAATCCATTCCACACATGTTCTATGGTCTAGAACCATAGTTCATTCACCTATATGGTTTTTATGATCTCCCCCATGGTTTTCCATGAAAACCTAACCATGGGTGGATGATTTGGGTTTCTCCTAGATCATATCCTCTTTACTACCTATTCTAAGGTCTGTAGAATTACATGGAAATAGTATCCATACATGAGAATTAGGCTTGTTTCTCTGAAGCCTTCTCTTTGATCTTCTTCTCCACTTTCCTTCTCTTCTCCTTCTCTTCTCTTTTTCTTCTCTTTCTCTCAATCCAATTAGGGTTCTAAAAGGAGTGAAAGAGGCTTAGGGACGTCCTATTTATAGAGTTGAAACTCCCAAAATAAGTCCCATTGAGATTAGGAAAGAATCCCATTGAAATTTGGAAAGTTCCAATTCACAGTTTCTATCGGCAGACTGAGGGTCGATGAGGGGGTCGGAGATCCCGTCGACCCTTGGTTCTAAATTGTCCAACCCCCGATCAGAAACTCAGGGTCTGACTTTTTATACTGGGGGGGTCCGACCCTTTCTAGCGGGGTGTGCGACCCTTCCCCTATTTTTAGTATTTTTGGGTCAGTTTAATACCTGGGATCGTGATCTCCCTCACGCACTTGATCCATTTGGCTCGACCATGATGGGTAGACCTGGTTCAAGGTGGTATGACCGGGTTAGTTCGATACGGGTCTTACAACTCCCCCGTACTTATAAAAATTTTGTCGTCGAAATTGTACATACCTTCCGAGTCAAATACATAAGGATATTGCTTTCGCATAGCATTCTCTTATTCCCATGTAATTTCTTCCATATCTCTACTTTTCCTGGTGACTTTAACATAATAGATATCACGTTGCGTAGTGGTTGAACCTTCCGACTAGTGATTTCAGTTGGTGCTACTTCAAATGTCAAATCTTCAGTCAAATCAGGTAAGTCTATTGTCAAAACGTGCGTCGGATCCTTGACAAACTTCTTCAATAAGGAAATATGAAATAGGTCATGCACACTTGACATTGATGGTGGTAGTGCTAACTGATAATCCACTTTTCCACGCTTATCTAGAATCTCATATGGCCCGACATACCTCAAACTTAATTTCCCTTTTTGTTCGAACCGTTTCAATCCTCGCATAGGCGATACATTTAAGAATACTTTATCACCCACGACGAATTCAAGGCCTCGGCGTCGAGTATCTACATATTGCTTCTGACGATTCTGAGCTGTTCTTACTCTTTCCTTGATAATGTCGACCACTCGACAAGTCTCTTCAACAAATTCCGGAACAACAATACTACATTCCCCAACTTCATTCTAAAACGAAGGAGTTCGACACTTTCTGCCATACAGTGCTTTATAGGGTGACATCTGTATAGTAGCCTAATAGCTATTATTATAAGCGAACTCAATCAATGGTAACTTTTCATCCCATGATCCTTTAAAATCAATTACACATGCTCGAAGCATATCTTCTAGAATCCGAATTATATGCTCCGACTGTCCATCTATCTCTGGATGGAATGCAGTACTAAACTTTAATGTTGTACCCATAGCCTTTTGCAATCCTTCCCATAACATTGAAGTAAATCATGGATCTCTATCAGACACAATACTTTCAGGTACACCGT
Source organism: Protea cynaroides (assembly GCA_028583415.1). Taxonomy (NCBI): domain Eukaryota; kingdom Viridiplantae; phylum Streptophyta; class Magnoliopsida; order Proteales; family Proteaceae; genus Protea; species Protea cynaroides. The sequence continues at coordinate 54,808,009 of CM053273.1, read as the reverse complement.
GTAATCGCACAATGTTATCCACATACAGCTTAGCTAACCTCTCTAGTGTATACTAAGGTCGTATAGGTATAAAGCGAGCTGTTTTAGTCAGGCAATCTACAATCACCCAAACTGCATCAACTACTCGAGGGGTCAATGGTAATCCTGTGACGAAGTCCATAGTGATGCAGTCCCATTTCCATGTTGTTTCCGATAACGGCTGTAACTGTCCTGTCGATCTTTATCGTTCAGCCTTTACTTTTTTATAATTTAGGCATTGAGACACGAACTTAACTACATCTGATTTCATTCCTCTCCACCAATATAATTTCTTTAGGTCATGATACATTTTTGTACTTCCAGGATATATCGAATAGATGGTGGTATGGGCTTCTTTCATCAATCGATGTTTAATGTCCAAGCTTTCTATTTTAGGTACACATATTCTTCCTTTGTATTTCAGTACCTTCTCTTCGTCCAAGGTGAACTCAGGGTTAGTCCTACCTTTTTCGATGTCCTCTTGTAACATTCTTAGGTAAGGGTGTGATTTGATAGCTGTCTTTACTTCATCAACTATATCCGGTATAATCATCAATGCGGCGAACATATTTGAAAACCGATGAATAAACCCTTGGTTGGCTGATCCATCTGGTGCATCTATCACAAACTGCTCATTACCGTGCTTAAATACCTTTTCGGTAGTACACATTGTGGCAGTTGTGCTAACCTCTCCCTGATATTTTATCATTGCCTTTCAACTAAACGCATCGGCTACTACATTAGCTTTCCCCGGATGATACTGGATATCACAGTCATAGTCTTTCAATAATTCCAGCCATCTTCTTTGTCTCATATTCAGCTCCTTCTGATTAAATAGATAAATAAGACTTTTATGGTCTGATTTAATCTGAAACTTCTCCCCGTACAGATAATATCTCCATATTTTGATAGCATGTACTACTGCTGCTAGCTCCAAATCATGAGTGGGATAGTTCTTTTCATGTGTCTTCAGTTGTCTTGAGGCATAACCAATTACTTGTTCTCCTTGCATAAGTACGCATCCTAATCCCAGTCCAGACGCATCGATGTACAAGATAAATGGTAGTCCTGGAATTGGGATGGTTAAGATTGGAGCTGATATCAATCTAGCCTTCAAGGTTTGGAAACTCTTTTCGCATTTATCCGTCCAAAAAAACTTCTCGCCCTTCTTAGTCAAGCTGGTGAGAGGTACGGCAATTCGAAAATAGTCTTCGACAAATCATCGATAATATCTGGCTAGACCCAAAAAAATTCTAATTTCTACAATGCTCCGGTGCTTCCCACTTTACAATAGCCTAGATCTTGCTGGGATCCACTTTAATTCCTTCAGCGGATACTACATGGCCTAGAAATGTGACTTCTTTTAGCCAAAACTCACAGTTTGTAAATTTGGCATAGAGCTTTTCTTTCCGTAGTCACTGCAGAGCGGCATTTAGATTCTTAACATGAGTTTTCTCGTCTTTGGAGTAGACTAATATATCATCAATGAATACAATAATTGATGTATCTAACATGTCATGGAAAACCCGGTTCATAAGTTCCATAAAGGTTGCTGGTGCGTTTGTCAATCCAAAAGACATGACAAAAAATTCATAATGTCCATTCTGGTCCTGAATGCTGTCTTGGGAATATCACCATCCTAATCTTCAACTGATGGTAGCCTGACCAAAGATCGATCTTGGAGAACACTTTGGCACCTTGCAACTGATCGAACAGGTCATCGATCCAAGGCAATGGATACCGATTCTTAATTGTTAGTTTATTCAGTTCTCGATAGTCTATACACAAGCGAACGCTACCGTCCTTCTTCTTCACGAATAATACTGGCGCTCCCCATGGTGATATACTAGGGCGAATATGTAAGACCCACACGCCACGAACCCAGCCTAACCATACATTTTGTGTCCGAACCCGTCTACATATCATGGTCGAGCCAAGTGGACCAAGTGTGTGAAGAAACCCAAGACCCGACATGAAAATTTACTCAAAAACAATCAAAATGAGGGTAGGGTTGCATGTCTTGACAAACAGGTTCGACCCTCCCATCGACCCTCACCATCGACCCTCAACCATGGTTCGTAGAGGGTCTATGAGTTGTCCGACCCTCCCATCGACCCTCGGTATTCGGGAAAAATAGCACGAACCAAAAATTAGGAAACCTTCCTAATTTCTATTAGAACCTTTCCTAAACTCAATGGGACTTATTTTGGGAGGTTTTGCCCTATAAATAGGATGTCCCTAAGCCTCTTTCACTCCTTTTACAATCCTAATTGGATTGAGAAAAAGAGAAGAGAAGGAAGAGAAGAAGAGAAGGAAAACTTGAAGAAAAGGCTAAGGAAGAAGAGGAAATTCAGAGGAACTCTGAATCTCAGCAAACCTAAGGTATGAACACATTCCCCATGATTTATTTAAGACTTTAGAATGGTTATTGTAGAGGGTATGAGTTAGAAGAAACCCAAATAATTCATCCATGGTTTTGTTTCAATGGAAACCATGGAGGAGATCATTAAAACCATGTAGGTGAATAAAGTATAGTTCTAAATCATAAAACATGTATAGAATGGATTGTGGAAGTAAGCCATAGGACCCAACCATGAAAGAGAGAACGAAATCTGAAATTTTTGACTCAAATCATGGAGGGTCGCACCTAGGGTCGATGGCAGATCCGACCTTAGAATCGACCCTCGGTGTTCGGGAAGTTCAGATTAGGGGGAGGGTTGCACACAGGGTCGATCATGACTCCGACCCTATGTAAGACCCATATCAATCTAACCCGGTCTTACCACCTTGAACCAGGTTTACCAATCATGGTCGAGTCAAAATGGACCAAGGGCGTGAAGGAGATCGAGATCCCAGGTATCAAATCGACCCAAAAACACTTAAAATAGGGGAAGGGTCGCATACCCAGCTAAGCAGGGTCGGACCTCCCAAATAAGAGAGTCAGACCCTCAGTTTTGAAGGGAGGGTCGGACAGCTTAAGACCCTAGGGTCGACGGGATCATCGACCCTCCCATCGACTCACGGTTGCCGTAAGAAAATAAAATTAGGAAATTTCTTAATTTTCGATTGAGATTCCTTCCAAATCTCAATGGGACTTATTTAGGATGTTCCTACTCTATTTAAAGGACGTTCCTAAGCTACTTTCACTCCTTTCACAACCCTAATTGAATTGAGAGAAAGAGAGGAGAAGGAAAAGAGGAAGAAGAAAGGCAAGGAAGAGAACTTAGCAAAAAGGAGAAGAATTTCAGAGAATAAATAATCTTCTCAGGTATGGATACTAATTCCATGAGTTTCTACAGACTTTAGGTTAGTTATTGTTGAGAGTGTGATCTCGGAGAAACTCAAACCATCAATCTATGGTTTGGATTCCATGGAAAACCATAGAAGAATGCGTGAAAGCTATCTAGGTGGGTTATACATGGTTTCAGACCATGGAATTCAAGTAAAATGGAATGTAGGAGCAAGCCATAGGATTTCAAACACGAAGAATGGATTAAAAGAGGGAATTGGACGAAAGTTCACAGAGGGTCGCACCGAGGGTCGATGACCATCCGACCCTAGGTGTTCCTGACCATCGACCCTCAGTGTTCGGGAAGTTCAAAATCTGGGGAGGGTCGCACCCAGGGTCGATCAGGACTCCGACCCTACCTCCGACCCTCAGTTAAAGCATGATTTTTAAATCTGAAATTAATTCTAATTAAATTCTATCGACTTTGTAAGGTCTTCTAGCAATATAATAACACTGTAAAGGTGATTCTGAAGCTTGGAAAAGTATCTATTAGCAAGCTAAGGTGAGGAACCAGAACTCCAAACTAAATTTGTTAATAAGAGAAATTGTTTTCTATTTCTTGAGTCCTATGCCATGCTTGATTCTATGCGAATATGTTTGTAATGTGCATACAACATGCCATCCAATATTTCTATTACTTGTTCATTCATATTTACTTTATTGTTTATAACATGATGATGATGATGATGATAGGAATAGGCATGTGCTTGTATGTGTGTGGTTGGTGTACTTGATGCGAGCGAGTATCAGGGGAGGTGTGATGAGAACGTCAATAAACGTTAACCTTTGGCGGGTCTCAGCACTTTAGCTCTATCTCTAACTTAAGTCTTGTGCATTAGCATCGTCGTATCGCCATTACTTTAGCAGAACTATTTTGTTGTAGAGTATCAGGGGAGGTGGTCTCGGTCCTTGTAGTTTCTGACTCTACCGGGGGCCCTTAGCTCTATCTCTATGGACATTCTGAGGGATGCTGGGGTGAGGCCTTGGATACACTTTTTGGCATTAGGATTGGTTAGTTGCGAGCCCAGTTTGCAGCCCTCGCTAACAGGGGCTTACGTGTTGGTATGACACTATATAGCAATAAACGTAACCTTTGTTACATAATGTTCATGATTGGGTGCATGTGAGTTGACGATAAACGTGATCTTCGGGTAACGTCACACACTCGTGTATAGAGGTGGGGTCAATAAACGTGACCTTTGGCTACCTAAACCTTTCTATTGCATACTGCAAACTTATATACCAGTCCAAAGATATTAATTGATTTTGCATGCATATGTATTGTTGCATTGTTTTGGCTACTCACTGAGCCGTGATGTGTGCTCACCCCTCGACGTCGAATATTTTTAGTTGATGATGCAGGTTATACCATTGAAGACTATATGAATGCGTCTGTGTATGGGAACGTGGCAGCAATGGAAGCTGAAGCTGAAGTGGATACACACGACTCCTCTTGCGAGTGCAACTCGTGTGTATTTGATTAGATATTTTATAGGTTTCTTTATTGGATTTATTAAGACATGTATTTGATAATTAATTATGTCTTAGTTGAAAACAGAATAATTTGCTATTAAATTATTAATATTATTTTAGTTTCTCAGTTCATGTTATTATAAGACTTCAGCTATTGTGTAATTACTCTGATTATGATTACGGATGTATGTAAGTTTAGATAACACGGGGATAGCCTATTTGAGATCCTAGTTGAACCGTTGGTTTATTAGCGGTTCATCACATCATTCTGAATAGTGCAGAATTGGGGTGTGACAACTTGGTATCAGAGCATCTCAGGCCTTGTCCGCTGAACTAGCATACATTTAAGACAATAGTGAACTGAGATAGGATAAATTAAAAGCTATAATACAAACACACTGTAAGCACAAGTGATGATTGAGACCAAATTTAAAAAGAGAATAATGCATCTATTGAGGGGAAAACAAGTTACATACAATGAGTGAGAGAAACAAATTGTTAATACATAACTAAAGCAGAGTACAGTCCACAACCCGGACAGTTACTCTGTAGTACAAGAAAATAAAGTACAATCAAGAAGCTGGGGACGAAGGAGGAGGCGGGGCCTCACGATTCAGCATAGACCCTTGTCAACCAGGCCACCTGGGTCTGGGTCGTCTGGAGACTAGCTGCAAGATCGGCTACCCTCCTATCAATCGCCCGCTGGACCGATAACAGCTCATCCACCCTCATACGCTGAGCGTCTAGAAACTCCTCCATCCTCAGATCAGATCTACGCTGAGCCACCCTGATCTCCTGCAGCATCTCCATCATATCAGCAGGTGGGCGTGAAGGACCAGCCGCATAAGAAGGACCAGTCTCAGGTACAGGATCTGTTGCAGAAGGAGTACCAACACCAGCCGCATGAGTAGGTGAAGGTGGTGGTATCGCGTCAACATCCATATACATGCGGTCGTCATCGTTGACTGGATTCACATGAGCTCTAGCAGCGACAGCAGCAGCAACAGCGTCAGCCATCTCAACGTGAGTGTGAGGGCGCACCATCGCGTTCCTCTCCTCATCACTAACCTGGGCATCCCGCATACCCATCTTGCAGATTGCCTCCCAATCTAGAGGCGACGAGAAGGTCTTCTCCTGAATCTTCTCATCTACCAGGTCAACCCCCAGACGGGTCAGCAGGACCAGATACGAACATTATGAATTTTTGGTTATGTCTTTCAGAATAACTAATGCACCGGCAATGTTCGTGGAACTTATGAACCGAGTTTTCCACCATATGTTGGATACGTCGGTTATAGTATTCATTGATGATATATTGGTATACTCCAAGGAGAAGGAAACCCATATCAAGAACCTAAACGCAGCCCTACAGCATTTAAGGAAAGAGAAGCTATATGCCAAATTTTCGAAGTGTGAGTTTTGGCTAAGGGAAGTCACCTTTCTAGGACATGTAGTATCCACTGAAGGAATCAAAGTGGATCCCAGCAAGATCGAGGCTATTGTGAAGTGGGAAGCACCAAAGAGTGTTTCGGAAATCAGAAGTTTTCTGGGTCTAGCTGGTTATTATCGGAGATTCGTAGAAGACTATTCTCGGATTGCCATACCTCTCACCAGTTTGACTAAGAAAGGTGAAAAGTTCGTGTGGACGGATAAATGTGAGAAGAGCTTCCAGACATTGAAGTCCAGATTGATATCCGCCCCGATTTTAACTATTCCTATTCCAGGACAGACGTTTACCTTATACACTGATGCGTTCGGACTGGGACTAGGATGTATGCTTATGCAAGGAGAGCAAGTGATTGCTTATGCTTCAAGACAGTTGAAGGTACATGAGAAAAACTACCCCACTCATGATTTGGAGTTAACGGCAGTAGTACATGCGGTCAAGATATGGAGACATTACATATACGGAGAGAAATTTCAGATTAAGTCGGACCATAAAAGTCTTACTTATTTATTTAATTAGAAGGAGTTGAATATGAGACAGAGAAGATGGCTGGAACTATTGAAAGACTATGATTGTGATATCCAGTGTCATCCGGGAAAAGCGAACATAGTAGCGGATGCGTTAAGCCAAAAAGCAATGATAAAATCGCAAGGAGAAGTTAGCACGACTACATCAATGTGTACTACCGGAAGGGTATTCAATCACGGCAGCGAGCAGTATGTGATAGATACAACGGATGGATCAGCCAACCAAGGGTTTATTCATCGATTTTCAAACATGTTAGCGGCATTGTAGATTATACCGGATATAGTGGATGAAGTGAAGACAGCTATCAAAGCAGATCCTTATCTGAGAACAGTACAAGAAGATATTGAGAAATGTAGGACCATCCCTGAGTTCACCTTGGATGACGAAAAGGTACTGAGATACAAAGGAAGAATATGTGTACCTGAAATAGAATGTGCAGACATTAGACACCAACTGATGAAGGAAGCCCAAACCACCATCTATTCGATACATCCTGGAAGTACAAAAATGTGTCTTGATCTAAAGAAACTATATTGGCGGAGGGGAATGAAAGCAGATGTAGCTAAGTTCGTGTCTCAATGCCTAAATTGTCAGAAAGTAAAGGCTGAACGACAAAGACCCGCAGGAATGTTACAGCCATTACCGGAACCAGCATGGAAATGGGACTGCATCACTATAGACTTCATCACAGGGCTACCATTGACTCCTCGAGTAGTTGACGCAGTTTGGGTGATTGTGGACCGTCTGACTAAAACAGCTCGATTCATACCTATACGACCTCAGTATACACTGGAAAGATTAGCGAAGCTGTATGTGGATAATATTGTTCGATTACATGGTATTCCAGAAAGCATTGTGTTGGATAGAGATCCACGATTTACTTTCAAGTTTTGGGAAGGATTGCAAAAGGTTATGGGTACAACGTTGAAGTTCAGTACTGCATTCCACCCACAGACAGATGGACAGTCAGAACGTACAATTCAGATTCTAGAAGATATGCTACGAGCATGTGTAATTGATTTCAAGGGATCATGAGATGAAGGATTACCACTGATCGAGTTTGCTTATAACAATAGTTATCAGGCTACTATACAGATGTCACCTTATGAAGCACTGTATGGCCGGAAGTGTCGAACTCCCTCATTTTGGAATGAAGTTGGAGAATGTAGTATTATTGGGCCAGAATTTGTTGAAGAGACTTGTCGAGTGGTCGACATTATCAAGGAAAGAGTGAGAACAGCTCAGAACCGTCAGAAGCAATTTGCAGATACTCGACGAAGAGATCTGGATTTCGTAGTAGGTGATAAAGTATTTTTGAAGGTATCGCCCATTCAAGGATTGAAGAGGTTCGGACAGAAAGGCAAACTAAGTCCAAGATATGTTGGGCCGTATGAAATGCTATCTAAGCATGGAAAAGTTGCTTATCAATTAGCACTACCACCGTCTATGTCAAGTGTGCATGACGTATTTCATATTTCCCTATTGAAGAAGTATGTCAAAGACCCAATGCATGTTTTGACAGTGGATTTTCCGGAATTGACTGATGATTTGACATTTGAAGTAACACCAACAGAAATCACTAGTCAAAAGGATCAACGTCTATGCAACAGAGATATCTACTATGTTAAGGTCACATGGAAAAGTAGAGACATGGAAGAAATTACATGGGAAGAAGAAAATGCTATGCGAAAGCAATACCCTCACTTATTTGATTCAGAAGGTACGTACAATTTCTAGGACAAAATTTTTATAAGTTGGGGGAGTTGTAAGGCCCATGTCAATCTAACCCGGTCTTACCACCTTGAACTAGGTTTACCCATCATGGTCGAGTCAAATGGACCAAGGGCGTGAAGGAGATCGAGATCCCAGGTATCAAATCGACCCAAAAATACTTAAAATAGGGGAAGGGTCGCATACCCAGCTAAGCAGGGTCGGACCTCCCAAAACAGAGAGTCAGACCCTAAGTTTTGAAGGGAGGGTCGGACAGCTTAAGACCCTAGGGTCGACGGGATCATCGACCCTCCCATCGACCCTCGGTTGCCGTAAGAAAATAAAATTAGGAAATTTCATAATTTTTGATTGGGATTCTTTCCAAATCTCAATGGGACTTATTTAGGATGTTCCTACTCTATTTAAAGGACGTTCCTAAGCCACTTTCACTCCTTTCACAATCCTAATTGAATTGAGAGAAAGAGAGGAGAAGGAAAAGAGGAAGAAGAAAGGCAAGGAAGAGAACTTAGCAAAAAGGAGAAGAATTTCAGTGAAAAAGTAATCTTCTCAGGTATGGATACTAATTCCATGAGTTTCTACAGACTTTAGGTTAGTTATTGTTGAGAGTGTGATCTCGGAGAAACCCAAACCATCAATCTATGGTTAGGTTTCCATGGAAAACCATAGAAGAATGCGTGAAAGCTATCTAGGTGGGTTATACATGGTTTCAGACCATAGAATGCATGTAGAATGGAATGTAGGAGCAAGCCATAGGATTTCAAACACGAAGAATGGATTAAAAGAGGGAATTGCACCAAAATGCACAGAGGGTCGCATTGAGGGTCGATGACCATCCGACCCTAGGTGTTCCTGACCATCGACCCTCAGTGTTCGGGAAGTTCAGAATCTGGGGAGGGACGCACCCAGGGTCGATTAGGACTCCGATCCTACCTCCGACCCTCAGTTAACAGCATGGTTTTTAAATCAAGAATTATTTATAATTAAATTCTATCGACTTTGTTAGGTCTTCTAGCAATATAATAACACTTTAAAGGTGATTCTAAAGCTTGAAAAAGTATCTATTAGCAAGCTAAGGTGAGGAACCAGAACTCCAAACTAAATTGGTTAATAAGAGAAACTGTTTTCTATTTCTTGAGTCCTATGCCATGCTTGATTCTTTGCGAATATGTTTGTAATGTGCATACAGCAAGCCATCCAATATTTCTATTACTTGTTCATGCATATTTACTTTATTGTTTATAACATGATGATGATGATGATGATAGGAATAGGCATGTGCTTGTATGTGTGTGGTTGATGTACTTGATGCGAGCGAGTATCAGGGGAGGTGTGATGAGAACGTTAATAAACGTTAACCTTTGGCGGGTCTCAGCACTTTAGCTCTATCTCTAACTCAAGTCTTGTGCATTAGCATCGTCGTATCGCCATTACTTTAGCAGACTATTATGTTGTAGAGTATCAAGGGAGGTGGTCTCGGTCCTTGTAGTCTCTGACTCTACCGGGGGGCCTTAGCTCTATCTCTATGGACATTTTGAGGGATGCTGGGGTGAGGCCATGGATACACTTTTTGGCATTAGGATTGGTTAGTTGCGAGTCCAGTTTACAACCCTCGCTAACAGGGGCTTACGTGTTGGTATGGCACTATATAGCAATAAACGTAACCTTTGTTATATAATGTTCATGATTGGGTGCATGTGAGTTGACGATAAACGTGATCCTCGGGTAACGTCAAACACTCATGTATAGAGACGAGGTCAATAAATGTGACCTTTGGCTACCTAAACCTTTCTATTGCATACTGCAAACTTATATACCAGACCAAAGATATAAATTGATTTTTGCATGCATATGTATTGTTGCATTGTTTTGGCTACTCACTGAGCCGTGATGTGTGCTCACCCCTCGACGTTGAATATTTTTAGTTGATGATGCAGGTTATACCGTTCAAGACTATGTGAATGCGTCTGCGTACGGGAACGTGGCAGCGATGGAAGCTGAAGCTGAAGTGGATACACACGACTCCTCTTGCGAGTGCAACTCGTGTGTATTTGATTAGATATTTTTTAGGTTTCTTATTCAGATTTATTAAGACATGTATTTGGTATTTAAATATTTATGTCTTAGTTGAAAATAGAATAATTTGCTATTAAATTAAATGATATCATCTTAGTTTCTCAGTTCATGTTATTATAAGACTTCCGATATTGTGTATTTACTCTGATTATGATTACGGATGTGTGTAAGTTTAGATAACACGGGGATAGCCTATTTGAGATCCTGGTTGAACAGTTGGTTTACTAGCGGTTCATCACATCATTCTGAATAGTGCAGAATTGGGGTGTGACACCCTACCTCCGACCCTCAGTTAACAGAATGATTTTTAAATTCTAAATAAATTCTAATTAAATTTTATCGGCTTTGTTAGGTCTTCTAGCAATATAATAACATTATAAAGGTGATTCTAAAGCTTGGAAGAGTATCTATTAGCAAGCTAAGGTGAGGGAACAAGACCTAACTAATTGATTAATAACAAACTATTTTTATTTTTTTGAGTTCAATACCATGACGGTGATATGCGTGTGTGCTTGTAATGTGCATTTAATATGTCATCCAATATTTCTATTATTACTGTTAATGCATATTTAAATTTATTGATTATAACATGATGATGTTGATGATGGTAGGAATAGGCATGTGAATTTTTGTGTTTGGCTGGTGTACATGGTGCGGGTAGGGATGGTATCAACCGGTACTTCGATGCCGTTCTCATCGGGGTATATTGTTCCATGGTCTATTCAAGTCATGTCTACTAAGCAAGTGTTAGTGTGCTTAATGCAAGTGGAGCATCAGGGGGAGGACGTGACATTATGGTTCAGCCTGGTCACCAGACTCTAGCTCTATCTCTACACAAGTCTTGTCCACTAACATCGTCGTATCGCCATTACCTTAGCGAAACTAATATGTCGTAGGGCATCAAGGGGGACATGGCATTGTGGTTCAGCTTGGTCACCAGACCCTAGCTCTATCTCTATGGATGTATTGAGGGATGTTGGGGTGAGGCCTTGGATACATTGTTTGACATTAGGGTTGGTTAGTTACGAGCCCAGTTTGCAAGCCCTCGCCAACAGGGGCTTACGTGTTTGTATGGGCAACCGGTACAGCCATGCCATTTTCATGGGGTGTATATTGTCCTTGGTGGGTGCATGTGGGGCGACAGTGACGTTTTCATTGGACATTTCCACACACTCGTGTATAGAGGTGCGGCGGCCACCTATCCTTTCTATAGCACATTGCAAACTTATATACCAAACTAAAGATATGAATTGATTGCATGCATATGTTTGTTGCATTGTTTTGTTTTCTCACTGAGGTCAAGTTGGAGAGCTGACCCTCGTGCGCACAATTCTTTTAGTTTCTGATGTTGCAGGTATTATGATTGAAAATTATGTCAACATGCCAACATATGAACATGTGACGGCCATGGTGAGCAAGCTGTGGAGGACGAAGATGGTTCGTTAAGCGAGCGTTTCAACAGTGGATACGTTTAGTATTTAGTTTTCGTAATTGGGTATTGTAATATGTATTAAATTATGTTTTGGTTACTTGGAAATAAATAGAATATTAATTGTTTATCATGATTAGTACTCAGTTCATTATCTGTAAGACTTCCGCTATTTACTTTATTACCTCTGATTATGTGGAATGTGTTTTGGTTTATCATATGTGGGATAGCCTATTGTGAGATCCTGGTTGAACCGTTGGTTTATTGACGGTTCTTCACACCATTCTGGTTGGTGCAAAATTGGGGTGTGACAACTTGGTATCAGAGCTCTCGTATGCCTTACCCATTAAACCTGAGTACTTCCACTAGAGTCCATGAACTGAGTTAGGATAAATTAAAACCTTTAATACAAACACACAATAAACACCTGTGTTGGTTGAGACAGAACCTAAACAATACAATAATGTACATATAAAAGGTGAAACCATATATATACACTCACACAGAAAGAGAAGACCAAAAATTATCCTAATAAACAAACAATATATGGTATTATCTATAAGTTGGGTAGTTATCCAAGTATACAAGGATATAGTACAGTAGCAAGAAGAAAGCATCTGTAAAACAAAAAAATTAAATGCCGAGTTAGTACTCAAAAGATGTGGAACTCGATGTAAGACAGAGGATGAAGGAAAATGGCTAGTAATGCCAAAACCCCTGTAGAGATAAAGGAAAAGTTCTCAGGCTAAATCCAAACAGAGATAAGAGGATAATGGCCATGTAAGTAGATAAGTTTATATAGGATGCGGTGCATTATTGACTTACTCTTATGATTATAGAGGATGCACATACTTGATTTTAATTCTCGTACCTTGACAGGATACCTTCTTGATTTAACCTGTCAATTGGAGTTATAGATATTGTTTCTTTAGTCTTAGTCCTGATTATACCAATCTGAACCACTATCATGATCAACAACATGAACAGAGATATGAACTGAATGAATAGTTAAATGTTTAATTGTGTTGAGCGTACATCTTCTGATTTATACCTGATTTATTGATGTACGAAATCCTTCTCCAGATTTATACCTGATTTACTGATGTATGAAAGCTTCTCCAGATTTACTCTTGTAGTGCCTCGACCAATGGAATTATATATTCGATAGAACCTATAACCATGATGTTAAGAACTGAAAAACCTCTATTCCATGTATTGGGACCACCGTGCAACCTAACGACCTTTGGATGCCGGTTGGATTACCACAGATTTACCCCTGATCCTTTAAACCTAGGTTCACTAGATAAAGCAAGTATTGCCATTATGCTAAATTGAAAGAAGAAAATGAATTGTTTTGGACAAATATTCTGAATTATACACTCCCTGATCATTGTTGATAAAGATGGGTAGTGATAATGGAATTATTGGAAGAAAGATGATTGGATTCAGATTAAATGCTATAGGTAATGAAACTCAGATGAAGTGATGGAGAATTTGTTTTGAGATTGCTAAATGGATGGATATGAATCATGTCTATAAAAGAGTGCATGAGAAAATGTGGGAACTATTAAGAGTAGCCAGTAAAGAAATAGATAGCACTCAAGTAGAGTTAAGGATGGTTATATCGGTATGAATTTTGACAAGGTAGAAGATTCCTGAAGGCAAATTTAAGAGTGGATACAAGGATAAGTCATGGCATAAGTAGTACTCAATTTAATACAATGATAATTGAGTTATGCCCAATGTTGAGGGATATGATTAAGTAAAGACCAAATAGTTTAGCTAAATTAATGAATTTATAAGCATATACCCTAATGCTTATAGATAGACTTGGGATATGAAGTAACAATCACAAGATTTTTCGAGGTATATGGAAGAGAGAGCAAGGTAGAACATCAAGGATAAAAGAAATACAAGCTAATGAGTGCAATATGAGATTTTGATGATAGTCTTTGAAAAATCAAAAGAGATGAAGGAACTAGACAAGCTCTTAAGACCGTTACACCAGATTTTCTAGTTCAAGTCTTTTTGGACTAGATGTTCAATTGGATGAGTGTTATGAACGAAGTCCAAATCGTATGGATGGATGGAATTTGGACGCAATCTAATTAGACTTGAGATGGCAGACTTTGATGTCATCTTGGGGATAGACTGGATGTCTCAACACTCTACAAGTGATTATGTGCATAGAAGAGGTTATCATTCAAGAATAGAGATGACATATAATTAGTTTTATTGGAAGCATGTTGCCTTAGAAGCGAAGGTTGATCATCTCTATGCTAAAAGCGAAGAGATGCTTTGAAGAGAAGGAAGTTGGATATATGGTATCTGTGGTATACGTTACCAAATAAGCACCATAGATGGAAGATATTGATGTGATGCATAAATTCCTGATGTGTTTCCAGGAGACTTACCTGGAGTTACCATCTGATCATATGACTGAGTTCGTCATCGACTTGTTTCCAAGGACGAGACTTGTGCCAAAGGAACCTGTAGAGTAGTTCCTATGGAGTTGAAGGGATGGAGACTCAAATACAACAGTTATTAGACAAGGGTTTTAATTGGCTAAGTATTGTATCATGGGAAGTGCCAATGCAATTCATGAAGAAGAAGGATGGTAGTGTTGTTTGCGTATAGACTACTAGGAACTAAACAAGCTTACAGTCAAGAATTGATATCTACTACCTTAGATCGATGACTTGTTTAAATAGTTGTAAGGAGAAAAGGTATTTTCTTCAGTCAAGATAACATCAGCTGAAGAATTTTGGACAGAAATATCTCGAAGATAGCTTTTAGAATCGGGATTGGACATTATGAGTTTTCGATTATGATGTTTGGATTAACCAATGCCCTTACATCTTTTATGGAGCTGATGAACTGGGTGTTTCATGACATGTTGGACACGTCGGTCATAGTTTTCATAGATGATATTTGGTTTATTCCAAAAATGAAGCAACTCATACAACGGATCTTAGAACAGCTTCACAACAGCTTAGAAGTGAAAAGTTTCATGTCAAGTCCAAGAAACATGAGATATGATAAAACAAAATGATCTTCTTAGATCATGTAGCATCATATAAAGGGATTAAAGTGGACCCTATTCAGATAGAAGCAATTGTATGGAATATTGCAAAGATAAGAAGTTTCTTGGTTTTAGCTGATTATTACAGAGGATGCTTGGAGGACCACCCTAAGATCGCAAAACCTCTTACCAAGCTAACCAGGAAGGGAGAGGAATTTATTTCAACCTACAAGTGTGAAGAATGTTTCCAGATTCTAAGGTAAGGTTGATATCAACTCCCATCTTCATCATTTCGGTACCAAGGGAACCTTTTACCCTATCCATCAGAGCTTTCGGATTGAATCAAGGATGCAGATTGATGCAAGGTAAATAAGCGATTGCATACGTTTCAAGAAAACTAAAGAAGCATGAGAAGCGTTACCCTACTCATGACTTGGAGTTATCGGTGATGAATTATGCAATCAAGACTTGGAGACATTACCTATACAGAGAAGAATTTTAGATTAAATCGGTTACAAGAGTTTATTTATCTCTTCACCAGAAAGAGTTGAACATGAGGATAAAATAGCTGAAATTGCCCAAGGATTAAGACAGTGATATTCAGTGTCACCCGAGCAAGGCTAATGTAGTAGCTAAGGCTTTACGCAAAAAGGGATTATGAGGTCTGAAGAAGGACCGAGTATAAATGTTACCTTATGTTCTGCAGCCACAGATTCAGATTTGGAAAAAGAGTAACATATAATAGAAGCTAGGGATGATCCAATTAAGCGAGAACTTATGGATGAACTTATGGAGCAATAATTCCTCGCTTGGGTTCAGTACATTAAAGATCATCTCTGAATTAATGGATGAAGTAAAAGTAGCAATTTTGTTAGATCTGTATATAAGAACAATGCAAGGAGATTTTGAGAAAGGAAAACCAAACCTGACTTATTTTGGATGCGGAGACAGTACTCAGATACAGTGGTAGATTATGAATACCTGAAGATAAAGATTCGGATGTTAGGAAGAGGATAATGATAAGAGCCCATTGTACTCAATATTCAGGACATCCTGGAGTACCAATATGTATCATGAGCTGAAGAGATTGTACTGATAAAGAGGAATGATAACAAAGGTGGTGTAGTGCGTGTTCCAGTGTCTGGATTATCAGCAAGTAAAGGCTGAAAGACAAAGACCAACATGGCTTACTATAATAACTATCGGAGCCAGTCTGAAAGTGGAACTACATTACAATGAACTATGTCACTGGTATGCCACTGATCGGTTGACGCAGTTAGAGTGATTGTTGATCACATTACGAAGATAGCTTATTCCATTACGATACAACCTTGGTATGCTTTGGAGCGGCTAACTAAGCTATATATGGATAGTATTGTCAGATTGAATGGTATGCATGAGAGCTTAGTGTCGGCCAGAAGCTCATGCTCTATCTTGAAGTTTTGGAAGGATCTATAGGAAACAATGGGAAAAAAGTTGAAGTTTAGTACCGCATTTTACCTTAAACCGACGGACAGTCGGGGCGGACTATACAATTCCTAAGAGATATGCCCCGAGTTTATGAAATTGATTTCAAGGAACTTGAGTTGAGAAGTTACCGTGAATTGAAGTTGTTATTAAGCTACCATGTAATGTTACCTAGGAAGCAGATACGATAGAAATGTCAAATTCCTTTCTTTTGGAATGAAGTTAGTGAATGAAGAGTTTTAAGACCTAAGTCAATTGCAGAAACTGTCGAGTAGCAGACAAGATCAAAGAAAAAGGGCCAGGATAGCTCAGGATTGCCAGGAGAGACACCAAGACCTTGAGTTTGCCATAAGCGACAAAGTGCTTTTGGAGATATCACTTATGCATGGTTTAAAACAATTCAATGAGAAGGGAAAGTTGTATTCTATAGTGTGTCGGATTTTATAAACTTTGGGAGACATAGAAAAGTTGTATATCAATTAGCGTTACCGCTATCCATGTCTAGTGTGCATGATGTATTTTGTGTGTCTCTATTGATGAAGTACATTGGAGATCCATATCAAAAGTATTGACCACGGAATCACTGGATTAAATAGAAGATTTAACAATTGAAGTGGTACCAGCCTAGTTCAATAGTTGAAGGTACAACACCTTAAAAGTATGGTATCAATTATACGAAGATAATCTAACGAAGACAAGACGTGGAGAAGACGGCATGGAAAGAAGAAGATGCAATGCGGAAATAGAATTCCCACCTAGGGACTCCAAAGTAAATTAAAATTTTGAGGATAAAATTTATTTTAAGGATGGGAGAGTTGTAAGATCCGTACTTTTAAATTTCGACGACGAAATTTCTTTTAAGGGTGGTGGAGTTGTAAGACCCGCACACCACGAACCCGGCCTAACCTTACATTTCGTGTCGGGACCCGTCTACATATCATGGTCGAGCCAAGTGGACCAAGTGTGTGAAGAAACCCAAGACCCAACATGAAAATTTAGTCAAAAACAATCAAAATGAGGGTAGGGTCACATGTCTTAACAAACAAGTCCGACCCTCCCATCGACCCTCACCATCGACCCTCAACCATGGGTCGCAGAGGGTCTATGAGTTGTCCGACCCTCCCATCAACCCTCCCATCGACCCTCGGTATTCGGGAAAAACAGCACGAACCAAAAATTAGGAAACCTTCCTAATTTCGATTGGAACCTTTCCTAAACTCAATGGGACTTATTTTGGGAGGTTTTGCCCTATAAATAGGACGTCCCTAAGCCTCTTTCACTCCTTTTACAACCCTAATTGGATTGAGAAAAAGATAAGAGAAGGAAGAGAATAAGAGAAGGAAAACTTGAAGAAAAGGCTAAGGAAGAAGAGGAAATTCAGAGGAAGTCTGAATCTCAGCATACCTATGGTATGAACACATTCCCCATGATTTATTTAAGACTTCAGAATGGTTATTGAAGAGGGTATGACTTAGAAGAAACCCAAATCATCCATCCATGGTTTCATTTCAATGGAAACCATGGAGGAGATCATTAAAACCATGTAGGTGAATAAAGCATAGTTCTAAACCATAGAACATGTATAAAATGGATTGTGGAAGTAAGCCATAAGACCCAACCATGAAAGAGAGAACAAAATCTGAAATTTTCGACTCAAACCATGGAGGGTCGCACCTAGGGTCGATGGCAGATCCGACCCTAGCATCGACACTCAGTGTTCGGGAAGTTCAGATTAGGGGAGGGTCGCACCCAGGGTCGATCATGACTCTGACCCTACCTCCGACCCTCAGTTAACAGAATGATTTTTAAATTCTAAATAAATTCTAATTAAATTTTATCGGCTCTGTTAGGTCTTCTAGCAATATAATAACATTATAAAGGTGATTCTAAAGTTTGGAAGAGTATCTATTAGCTAAGGTGAGGGAACAAGACCTAACTAATTGGTTAATAACAAACTGTTTTTATTTTTTTGAGTTTAATACCATGATTGTGATATGCGTGTGTGCTTGTAATGTGCATTTAATATGTCATCCAATATTTCTATTATTACTGTTCATGCATATTGAAATTTATTGATTATAACATGATGATGTTGATGATGGTAGGAATAGGCATGTGAATGTTTGTGTTTGGCTGGTGTACATGGTGCGGGTAGGGATGGTATCAACCGATACTTCGATGTCGTTCTCATCGGGGTATAATGTGCCATGGTCTATTCAAGTCATGTCCACTAAGCAAGTGTTAGTGTGCTTAATGCGAGTGGAGCATCAGGGGGAGGACGTGATATTGTGGTTCAGCCTGGTCACCAGACTCTAGCTCTATCTCTACTCAAGTCTTGTCCACTAACATCGTCGTATCGCCATTACCTTAGCGGAACTAATATGTCGTAGGGAATCAGGAAGGGACGTAGCATTGTGGTTCAGTCGGGTCACCAAACCCTAGCTCTATCTCTATGGATGTATTGAAGGATGCTGGGGTGAGGCCTTGGATACATTGTTTGACATTAGGGTTGGTTAGTTGCGAGCCCAGTTTGCAAGCCCTCGCCAGGGGCTTACGTGTTGGTATGGGCAACCGGTACAGCCATGCCGTTTTCATGGGGTGTATATTGTCCATGGTGGGTACATGTGGGGCGACAGTGCCATTTTCATTGGGCGTTTCCACACACTCGTGTATAGAGGTGCGGCGGCCACCTATCCTTTCTATAGCACATTGCAAACTTATATATCAGACTAAAGATATGAATTGATTGCATGCATATGTTTGTTGCATTGTTTTGTTTTCTCACTGAGCTTAAGTTGGAGAGCTGACCCTCGTGCGCAAAATTCTTTTAGTTTCTGATGTTGTAGGTATTATGATTGATAATTATGTCAACATGCCAACTTATGAACATGTGGCGGCCATGGTGAGCAAGCTGTGGAGGATGAAGATGGTTCGTTAAGCGAGCGTTTCAACGGTGGATACATTTAGTGTTTAGTTTTCGTATTTGGGTATTGTAAAATGTATTAAATTATGTTTTGGTTACTTGGAAATAAATGGAATATTAATTGTTTATCATGATTAGTACTCAGTTCATTATCTGTAAGACTTCCGCTATTTACTTTATTAACTCTGATTAATGTGGAATGTGTTTTGGTTTATCATATGTGGGATAGCCTATTGTGAGATCCTGGTTGAACCGTTGGTTTATTGACGGATCATCACACCATTCTGGTTGGTGCAGAATGGGGTGTGACAGAATATAACCCTTGTCTATCACTTCTTGTAGTTGTACTTTCAATTCCTTCAGTTCAGTTTGAGCCATTCTAAAAGGTGCTTTCGATACTGGTGCGGATCCATGTATAAGACCTATAACAAACTTTGTAGCTCGGTCGGGTGGTAATCCTGGTAATTCTTCAGGAAATACATCTGGAAAGTCACGCACGACATCAATATCTTCAATTCGTGGTGCTTCCTTTGTAAGGTCGACCATAGATACTAAATACCCGACTACTCCTTTCTCAAGGCACTTCTTAGCCTTTAGCGCAGAGAGTATGAGCTTTTGTTTACGGGGAAGTTTGGTTCCCAAAAAATTGAACTCTGCTTCTTCTTTGTCTTTAATTTCAGCTTCTTTTCAGCACACAATAGGTTTGTAGAATGCTGAACTAAACAGCCCATTCCGAAGATGACATCAAAGTCTGCCACCTCAAGTTGGATCAACGTTGCATCCAAGGTCTTTTCATCAATAAAAACTGGACATGGTCCATAACCTTTTTCTAACTCCACTTCTAATCCCATAGGTGATCGTACAAGTAGTTTGCAGTCTAAGGATTTAAGGGGTAGATTTAACTTCTTTCCAAATATCACAGATATAAAGGAATGAGTAGCTCCTGAATCAAAGAGTACTCTGGCTAGAATGCCATTAATAGGTATGATACCTGTGATTTGTTTTGGTTCAGTCTACATGCTCATACAATGTAATACAACTAGCAAAAAAATTTAAGTCGTACATGTGACCACATCAGGCGATGCGGCAGCATTGTAAGACCCGTGCCAATCTAACCCGGTCTTACCACCTTGAACCAGGTTTACCCATCATGGTCGAGTCAAATAGACCAAGGGCGTGAAGGAGATCGAGATCCCAGGTATCAAATCGACCCAAAAATACTTAAAATAAGGGAAGGGTCACATACCCAGCTAAGCAGGGTCAGACCTCCCAAAACAGAGTCAGACCCTCAGTTTTGAAGGGAGGGTCGGATAGCTTAAGACCCTAGGGTCGACGGGATCATCGACCCTCCCATCGACCCTCGGATTCTGCCGAATATAGAAATTCAAAAATTTCTATATTTTTCGGTTGGGATTCTTTCCTAATCTCAGAGGGACTTATTTAGGATGTTCCTAATCTATTTAAAGGATGTCCCTAAGCTACTTTCACACCTTTCACAACCCTAATCGAATTGAGAGAAAGAGAGGAGAAGGAAAGAGGAAGAAGAAAGGGAAGGAAGAGAAATTAAGCCAAAAGAGAAGAGTTGCAGAGAAAGATTATTCTTCTCAGGTATGGATACTAATTCCATGAGTTTCTACAGACCTTAGGCTAGTTAATGTTGAGAGTGTGATTTTGGAGAAACCTAAACCATCAAGCTATTGTTAGGTTTCCATGGAAAACCATAGAAGAATGCATCAAAGCTATCTAGGTGGGTTATACATGGTTTCAGACCATGGGATGAATGTAGAATAGAATGTAGGAGCAAGCCATAGGATTCTAAACACGAAGAATGAATTAAAAGAGGGAATTGGACCAAAGTGCATCGAGGGTCGCACCGAGGGTCGATGACCATCCGACCCTAGGTGTTCCTGACCATCGACCCTCAGTGTTCGGGAAGTTCAGAGTTAAGGGAGGGTCGCACCCAGGGTCGATCCTGACTCCGACCCTACCTCCGACCCTCAGTTAACAGAGTAGTTTTTAAATTCAGAATAAATTCTAATTAAATTCTATCGACTTTGTTAGGGCTTCTAGCAATACAATAACACTGTAAAGGTGATTCTATAGCTTGGAAAAGTATCTATTAGCAAGCTAAGGTCAGGAACCAGAACCCCAAACTAAATTGGTTAATAACAAACTGTTTTCTATTTACTTGAGTCCTATGCCATGCTTGATTCTATGCGAATATGTTTGTAATGTGCATACAGCATGCCATCCAATATTTCTATTACTTGTTCATGCATATTTACTTTATTGTTTATAACATGATGATGATGATGATGATAGGAATAGGCATGTGCTTGTATGTGTGTGGTTGATGTACTTGATGCGAGCGAGTATCAGGGGAGGTGTGATGAGAACGTCAATAAACGTTAACCTTTGGCGGGTCTCAACAGTTTAGCTCTATCTCTAACTCAAGTCTTGTGCATTAGCATCGTCGTATCACCATTACTTTAGCAGAACTATTATGTTGTAGAGTATCAGGGAGGTGGTCTCGGTCCTTGTAGTCTCTGACTCTACCGGGAGGCCTTAGCTCTATCTCTATGGACATTCTGAGGGATGCTGGGGGAGGCCTTGGATACACTTTTTGGCATTAGGATTGGTTAGTTGCGAGCCCAGTTTGCAGCCCTCACTAATAGGGGCTTACGTGTTGGTATGGCACTATATAGCAATAAACGTAACCTTTGTTATATAATGTTCATGATTGGGTGCATGTGAGTTGACGATAAACGTGATCTTCGGGTAACGTCACACACTCATGTATAGAGGCGGGGTCAATAAATGCAACCTTTGGCTACCTAAACCTTTCTATTTCCTACTGCAAACTTATATACCAGACCAAAGATATAAATTGATTTTTGCATGCATATGTATTGTTGCATTATTTTGGCTACTCACTGAGCCGTGATGTGTGCTCACTCCTCGACATCGAATATTTTTAGTTGATGATGCAGGTTATACCATTGAAGACTATGTGAATGCGTCTGCGTACGGGAACGTGGCAGCGATGGAAGCTGAATCTGAAGTGGATACACACGACTACTCTTGCGAGTGCAACTCGTGTATATTTGATTAGATATTTTTATAGGTTTCTTATTTGGATTTATTAAGACATGTATTTGGTATTTAAATATTTATGTCTCAGTTGAAAATAGAATAATTTGCTATTAAATTAAATGATATCATCTTAGTTTCTCAGTTCATGTTATTATAAGACTTCCACTATTGTGTATTTACTCTGATTATGATTACGGATGTGTGTAAGTTTAGATAACGCGGGGATAGCCTATTTGAGATCCTGTTTGAACCTTTGGTTTATTAGCGGTTCATCACATCATTCTGAATAGTACAGAATTGGGGTGTGACAACTTGGTATCAGAGCATCTCAGGCCTTGTCCGCTGAACTAGCATACATTCAAGACAATAGTGAACTGAGATAGGATAAACTAAAAGCTTTAATACAAACACATTGTAAGCACAAGTGATGATTGAGACCAAATTTAAAAAGAGAATAATGCATCTATTAAAGGGAAAACAAGTTACATACATTGAGTGAGAGAAACAAAACGTATATACATAACTAAAGCAGAGTACAGTCCACAACCCGGACAGTTACTCTATAGTACAAGAAATTGAAGTACGATCAAGAAGCTGGAGGCGAAGGAGGAGGCGGGGCCTCACGATCTCGGTCATTGTCCTCAGCATAGACCCTAGTCAACCAAGCCACCTGGGTCTGGGTCGTCTGGATACTAGCTGCAAGATCGGCTACTCTCCTATCAATCGCCTGCTGGACCGATAACAGCTCATCTACCCTCATACGCTGGGTGTCTAGCAACTCCTCCATCCTCAGATCAGATCTGCGTTGAGCCTCCCTGATCTCCTGCAGCATCTCCATCATGTCAGAAGGTGGGAGTGAAGGACCAGCCGCATGCGAAGGACCAGCCTCAGGTACAGGATCCACCCAGAAGAAGTACCAACACCAGCCGCATGAGTAGGTGAAGGCGGTGGTACCGCGTCAACATCCATATACATGTGGTCGTCATCGTCGACAGGATCCACGTGAGCCCTAGCAGCGGCAGCAGCAGCCTCGGTATCAGCCATCTCGATACGAGTGTGAGGGCGCACCATCGTGTTCCTCTCCTCATCACTAACCTGGGCATCCCACATACCCATCTTGCAGATTGCCTCCCAATCTAGAGGCGACGAGAAGGTCTTCTCCTGGATCTTCTCATCTACCAGGTCAACCCCCAGACGGGTCAGTAGCACTGTAATCATGCGTCCATAGGGTAGATTACCCCTATGACCGGACAATATTGCACTAATCATGGTCCGCATGATGATGTAGGGAAGGCAGACCGGCTGTCTGGTGCAGATGCTACAGATCAAAAACTGGGTCAGCTGAGAAACCCTCTCATAGTGCCCATTCTGCGAAATCAGATTATGCTGGATAATCTTATATAAGACCCGTGGAGCTGGACGCAGATAACAAGCTCTCATCTGGCAACGATCAGGACGAAGCAACTGATTATCGATCTCGGCCCTCAACTCCATCTCAACAAACTGTGGATCTCCAGGCGCACAGTACACCATGGGGCCATCATAAGGAATGCCCAACAAGTCATCCAGCTGCCGATAGTCAAAGGAGATAACTACCCCCTTGACGTAGCTGGTGATGCGCAACTCCTGACCATGCTCAACGTCATTGTAATTCCCCACCACCTGGAGATTACAATAGAACTGACGCACCAAATCTGGGCATGTGCACGCGTCGTATGTAATGACAGGAAGCCACCCCATGTCACCAAAGGCTCCCTCTACGTTGAACACGGCTAACTCAGCCAAGTTCACCATACGACCACCCTCAACCTTCTTACGGGCATAGTCAGCATACCGTGCCTCGGCTTCATTGGAACGAAAGCGAAGGGGATCACGAACTCTGGGTACCTTGGTACGAGCCATGGTATCTGCAAAATAAGAAAGAAAAGGAAAACAAGGAGTTAATAGGATAAAAATCCAAAACTTGATTTAATAACGACATAAGTTGACCATAAAGCTCCATTTCTCACCATACAAGTGGGAATAAGGACTTACGTACGTTTAAACATATCCTACAACCCACATGCAGTAGGAAATTTTAACTGACGATGTCCAATTTGAAGAAATTCAAGAAAAATCGAAAACGTCGACAAATTAGGGCAAAAAGAGAAAATTTCAAGTTTCTCGATAACCAACCGATGAAACTCAAAAAATTTTGAGGGCTTTCGTTCCTCGAGACACCAATAACAAAAGCCCCCAATAAAAATCGAATTTTTACGATTGGAAAAAGTTTAATTTGGAAAATACAAGTTAAACGTGCGAAAACCTAGAAATGGAAACCTAAAAACAGGTAAAAATGGGAATACATACATGTAGGGATGAAGTGGACGTTGAAACCCGGAGTCAAACCGATCAAAAATGGTAGAGTAGCACTGTAGCAACTCAAAGAGGAGAGACGAGTCGAAACGGAGGAGGAATAGTGAGAAATGACCCAAAATCGGACCTTAAAAATCTGAATTTTGGTCCGAGGGTCGGACAATTCGACTAGCACAATCGACCCTCGAATCGACCCTCCCATCGACCCTCGGCTCTCGGGAATCTGACAGAAAGTCAAGGGTCGGAGCTGAGGGTCGGACACCCATCGACCCTCGCATCGACCCTCAGCTCTCGGGAAGAACAGGTTATTCCTAGGGTCGGATACTAAGGGTCGGACATACCATCGACCCTCACCATCGACCCTGCATAGAAAAGACAATATTTTTTTAAATTGAGCTAAAATTAGAATTGATTATCGGTTAGCGTGCCTACATGAAATATGAATGACTTCTCACCTATTTTGATAATTTTCAGGCACCACCACTCACCGAAAGGAATCATGTCTGGACGTAGAGTAACCCGACAAACCCGAAATGTAGTCCCACCACCACCACCCGTGGAGGAGTCTAGTCAAGAAAATAACTATGCACCGGCTAATCCAGAACCGGAAAACCCTACAAATTTGCCACCTCCACCACCAGAGGTAACAACCGTGGTGATGAACTTGGCACAGCAGCTGCAGTAGATGCAACACGCGCAGGCTCAGATGCAGGTTGCCATGGGAATTATGTTTCAAGCCACTCAGGCTGCACCCATGCACACAGGACAAGCCAGTGCAGCACCGGTGGGTAACCACCCAGCTCATCAGACACCTCCACAACCTACTGCATAGATTCCAGTGCAGGTTCCAGAAGCAGCTCAGGGTGATTACCAGTATCCACACCATATGTTTGGGGCAAACCCCCAAAACCAGTTGGACCACTCCCGACTAGTGGAGACATTTTTGAAGATGAAACCCAAAGAATTCAAAGGCAAACCGTCTGATCCGTTGTGGCCAGCCCACCGGATAAACGAGATGGAGAGAAATTTCCTCATGATGACTATCACAGAGGAAGAGAAAGTACTATGCGCCACCTTCATGGTCAAGGGCGACGCACATCATTGGTGGAAATCCACGAAGGCATATTTACTGACCAAGCATGCCCTACTGACATGGGCTATATATAAAGAATCCTTCTTTGAGGAATATTTTCCACGGAGCTTCAGAGATTCGATGGAGAAGGAGTTCCTGAGCCTATATCAGGGACAAATGACTGTGGACTCATATCAACAGCGCTACGAAGAGCTGTTTTTCTTTGCACCGGCTAGCATGCAAGAAGAAGATACCAAAACCCGTAGGTTTGTTACGGGACTGAGAGGAAGCATCAGGGAACATGTTCTGGGCTTAGAGAAGAAAATCTATAATGAAGCTGTCCAGATTGCTCGAGTGATTGAATCGAGCTAGAAGGAGAGTTACTTTACTCAGAACAGAGGCATCAAAAGGCCAGCCGGAAATTCCTACAACGGAGGCAATAACAGGACGTATAAGCCTTTCCGTCCTCAGAATTTTACTGCTGCAAACAAGACTACTCCAGCAGCTCAAGCTCAGCCAAATCCAAATTCTGAAGTCCTGAAATGTTTTAACTGTAACCAGCCGGGACATATGGCAAGGGAGTGCCCTAAGCCCAAGAAGCAATTCCATCAAGGACGTGTATATGTTGTTACGTCCGAGGATATGGCCGCATCACCCGATGTGGTCACAGGTATGACTGAAACTTTTAAAGTTATAATTACATTGAATGAGCATGTAGACTAAGTAAAGATAAATCACAGGTATTGTACCTATAAATGGCGTACCCACCAGAGTACTCTTCGATTCCGGAGCTACTCATTCATTTATATCTGTGTCATTTGGAAAGAAGACGAAATTACCCATCAAAACATTAGACTACAAATTACTTGTACGATCACCGATGGGGTTAGAAGTGGAATTAGAGAAAGGCTATGGACCATGTCCAGTTCTCATTGGCGAGAAAACCTTAGATGCAACCTTGATACAACTTGAGATGGCAGACTTTGATGTCATCTTGGGAATGGACTGGTTAGCTCGGCATTCTATAAATCTATTATGCGCCGAAAAGAAGCTAACATTCAAAGACAAAGAAGGAGCAGAATTAAGTTTCTCGGGAATCAAACTTCCCCGGAGGCGCAAGCTCATACTTTCAGCACTAAAGGCTAAGAAGTGCCTTGAGAAGGGGGCAATCGGGTATCTAGTATCCGTGGTTGACCTGACCAAGGACGCGCCACGAATGGAAGATATTGTTGTCGTGCGGGACTATCCTGACGTATTTTCGGAGGAACTACCCGGATTACCACCTGACCGAGCCACGGAGTTTGTGATAGACCTTATACCTGGAGCCGCACCCGTATCAAAAGTACCCTATAGAATGGCTCCTACGGAACTGAAGGAACTGAAGGTGCAACTACAAGAACTACTGGACAAGGGTTATATTCGACCCAGTATATCTCCATGGGGTGCACCGGTGTTGTTCGTAAAGAAGAAGGATGGTAGCGTTCGATTATGCATCGACTATCGGGAGTTGAATAAACTGACAATCAAGAATCGATATCCACTACCTCGGATCAATGACTTGTTCGATCAGTTACAAGGAGCAAGAGTATTTTCTAAGATCGATCTTCGATCAGGCTATCATCAGCTGAAGATTAAAGAAGGTGATATTCCAAAGACAGCATTCAGGACCAGATATGGATATTATGAATTTCTGGTTATGTCTTTCAGATTAACTAATGCACCGGCAACGTTCATGGAACTTATGAACCGAGTCTTCTACGATATGTTGGATACGTCGGTTATAGTATTTATTGATGACATATTGGTATATTCCAAGGACAATGAAACTCATATCAAGAACCTAAACGCAGCCCTACAGCGTTTAAGGAAAGAGAAGCTATATGCCAAATTTTCAAAGTGCGAGTTTTGGCTAAGTGAAGTTGCCTTCCTAGGCCATGTAGTATCCGCTGAAGGAATCAATGTGGATCCCAACAAGATCGAGGCTATTGTAAAGTGGGAAGCACCAAAGACCGTTTCGGAAATCAGAAGTTTTCTGGATCTAGCTGGTTATTATCGGAGATTCGTAGAAAACTATTCTCGGATTGCCGTACCTCTCACCAGTTTGACTAAGAAAGGTGAAAAGTTTGTATGGACCGATAAATGTGAGAAGAGTTTCCAAACACTGAAGACCAGATTGATATCTGCCCCAATTTTAACTATTCCTATTCCAGGACAGACGTTTACCTTATACACTGATGCGTCGGGACTGGGATTAGGATGTGTGCTTATGCAAGGAGAGCAAGTAATTGCTTATGCTTCAAGACAGTTAAAGGTACATGAGAAAAATTATCCCACTCATGATCTGGAGCTAGCGGCAGTAGTACATACGGTCAAGATATGGAGACATTACCTATACGGAGAGAAATTTCAGATTAAGTCGGACCATAAAAGTCTTACTTATTTATTTAATCATAAGGAGTTGAATATGAGACAACGAAGATGGCTGGAATTATTGAAAGACTATGATTGTGATATCCAATATCATCCGGGAAAAGTGAACGTAGTAGCGGATGCATTAAGCAGAAAAGCAATGATAAAATCTCAAGGAGAAGTTAGCACGACCGCAGCAATGTGCACCACCGGAATAGTATTCAATCACGGAAACAAGCAGTGTGTGATAGATACAACGGATGAATCAGCCAACCAAGGGTTTATTCATCGGTTTTCGAATATGTTCGCGGCATTGAAGATTATACCGGATATAGTGGACGAAGTGAAAACAGCTATCAAAGCAGATCCTTATCTAAAAACAGTACAAGAAGATATTGAGAAAGGTAGGACTAACCCTGAGTTCACCTTGGATGACGAGAAAGGTACTGAAATACAAAGGAAGAATATGTGTACCTAAAACAGAAAGTATGGACATTAGACACCGACTGATGAAAGAAGCCCATACCACCATCTATTCGATACATCCTGGAAGTACAAAAATGTATCATGATCTGAAGAAACTATATTGGTGGAGGGGAATGAAGGCAGATGTAGCCAAGTTCGTGTCTCAATGCCTAAATTGTCAGAAATTAAAGGCTGAACGACAAAGACCCGCAGGACTGTCACAGCCATTACCGAAACCAGCATGGAAATGGGACTGTATCACTATGGACTTCGTCATGGGACTACCATTGACTCGTTGAGTAGTTGACGTAGTTTGGGTGATTGGGGACCGTCTGACTAAAACAGCTTGCTTCATACCTATACAACCTCAGTATACACTGGAAAGGCTAGCGAAGCTGTATGTGGATAATATTGTTCGATTACATGGTGTTCCAGAAAGCATTGTGTCGGAAAGAGATCCACGATTTACTTCCAAATTTTGGAAAGGATTGCAAAAGGCTATGGGAACAACGCTAAAGTTTAGTACTGCATTCCACCCACAGACAGATGGACAGTCGGAGCGTACAATTCAGATTCTAGAAGATATGCTACGAGCATGTGTAATTGATTTCAAGGGATCATGGGATGAAAGATTACCACTGATCGAGTTCGCTTATAACAATAGCTATCAGGCTACTATACAGATGTCACCTTATGAAGCACTGTATGGCAGGAAGTGTCGAACTCCCTTGTTTTGGAATGAAGTTGGAGAACGTAGTATGGTTGGACCGGAATTTGTGGAAGAGACTTGCCGAGTGGTCGACATCATCAAGGAAAGAGTGAGAACAGCTCAGAACCGTCAGAAGCAATATGTCGATACTCGACGAAGAGATCTAGAGTTCGCTGTAGGTGATAAAGTATTTTTGAAGGTATCGCCCATGCGAGGATTGAAGAGGTTCAGACAGAAAGGGAAACTAAGTCCAAGATATGTCGAGCCATATGAAATTCTAGCTAAGCGTGGAAAAGTAGCTTATCAGTTAGCACTACCACCATCTATGTCAAGTGTGCATGATGTATTTAACATTTCCTTATTGAAGAAGTATGTCAAGGATCCAACGCATGTTTTGACAGTAGATTTGCCAGAATTGACTGATGATTTGACATTTGAAGTAACACCAACAGAGATCACTAGTCGAAAGGTTCAACGTCTACGCAACAGAGATATCTACTATGTTATGGTCACAAGGAAAAGTAGAGACATGGAAAAGGTTACATGGGAAGAAGAAAATGCTATGCGAAAGCAATACCCTCACTTATTTGATTCAGAAGGTACGTAAAATTTCGAGGACGAAATTTTTATAAGTTGGGGGGAGTTGTAAGACCCGTGCCAATCTAACCCGGTCTTACCACCTTGAACCAGGTTTACCAATCATGGTCGAGTCAAATGGACCAAGGGCGTGAAGGAGATCGAGATCCTAGGTATCAAATCGACCCAAAAATACTTAAAATAAGGGAAGGGTCGCATACCCAGCTAAGCAGGGTCGGACCTCCCAAAACAGAAAGTCAGAGCCTCAGTTTTGAAGGGAGGGTCAAACAGCTTAAGACCCTAGGGTCGACGGGATCATCGACCCTCCCATCGACCCTCGAATTCTGCCGAATATAGAAATTAGGAAATTTCTATATTTTTCGATTGGGATTCTTTTCTAATCTCAGAGGGACTTATTTAGGATGTTCCTAATCTATTTAAAGGACGTCCCTAGGCCACTTTCACTCCTTTCACAACCCTAATCGAATTGAGAGAAAGAGAGGAGAAGGAAAGAGGAAGAAGAAAGGGAAGGAAGAGAAATTAAGCCAAAAGAGAAGAGTTGCAGAGAAAGATTATTCTTCTCAGGTATGGATACTAATTCCATGAGTTTCTACAGACCTTAGGCTAGTTAATGTTGAGAGTGTGATTTCGGAGAAACCCAAACCATCAAGCTATGGTTAGGTTTCCATGGAAAACCATAGAAGAATGCATCAAAGCTATCTAGGTGGATTATACATGGTTTTAGACCATGGGATGAATGTAGAATGGAATGTAGGAGTAAGCCATAGGATTCTAAACACGAAGAATGGATTAAAAGAAGGAATTAGACCAAAGTGCATCTAGGGTCGCACCGAGGGTCGATGACCATCCGACCCTAGGTGTTCCTGACCATCGACCCTCAGTGTTCGGGAAGTTCAGAGTTAAGGGAGGGTCGCACCCAGGGTCGATCCTGACTCCGATCCTACCTCCGACCCTCAGTTAACAGAGTAGTTTTTAAATTCCGAATAAATTCTAATTAAATTCTATCGACTTTGTTAGGGCTTCTAGCAATACAATAACACTGTAAAGGTGATTCTAAAGCTTGGAAAAGTATCTATTAGCAAGCTAAGGTGAGGAACCAGAACCCCAAACTAAATTGGTTAATAACAAACTGTTTTCTATTTTCTTGAGTCCTATGCCATGCTTGATTCTATGTGAATATGTTTGTAATGTGCATACAGCATGCCATCCAATATTTCTATTACTTGTTCATGCATATTTACTTTATTATTTATAGCATGATGATGATGATGATGATTGGAATAGGCATGTGCTTGTATGTGTGTGGTTGATGTACTTGACGCAAGCAAGTATCAGGGGAGGTGTGATGAGAACGTCAATAAACGTTAACCTTTGGCGGGTCTCAGCACTTTAGCTCTATCACTAACTCAAGTCTTGTGCATTAGCATCATCGTATCGCCATTACTTTAGCAGACCTATTATGTTGTAGAGTATCAGGGGAGGTGGTCTCAGTCCTTGTAGTTTCTAAATCTACCGGGAGGCCTTAGCTCTATCTCTATGGACATTCAAAGGGATGCTGGGGTAAGGCCTTGGATACACTTTTTGGCATTAGGATTGGTTAGTTGCGAGCCTAGTTTGCAGCCCTCACTAACAGGGGCTTACGTGTTGGTATGGCACTATATAGCAATAAACGTAACCTTTGTTATATAATGTTCATGATTGGGTGCATGTGAGTTGACGATAAACGTGATCCTCGGGTAACGTTAAACACTCATGTATAGAGACGAGGTCAATAAATGTGACCTTTGGCTACCTAAGCCTTTCTATTGCATACTGCAAACTTATATATCAGACCAAAGATATAAATTGATTTTTGCATGCATATGTATTGTTGCATTGTTTTGGCTACTCACTGAGCCGTGATGTGTGCTCACCCCTCGACGTTGAATATTTTTAGTTGATGATGCAGGTTATACCGTTCAAGACTATGTGAATGCGTCTGCGTACGGGAACGTGGCAGCGACGGAAGCTGAAGCTGAAGTGGATACACACGTCTCCTCTTGCGAGTGCAACTCGTGTGTATTTGATTAGATATTTTTTTAGGTTTCTTATTCGGATTTATTAAGACATGTATTTGGTATTTAAATATTTATGTCTTAGTTGAAAACAGAATAATTTGCTATTAAATTAAATGATATCATCTTAGTTTCTCAGTTCATGTTATTATAAGACTTCCGATATTGTGTATTTACTCTGATTATGATTACGGATGTGTGTAAGTTTAGATAACACGGGGATAGCCTATTTGAGATCCTGGTTGAACCGTTGGTTTATTAGCGGTTCGTCACATCATTCTGAATAGTGCAGAATTGGGGTGTGACAAGCATCCTCGGATGTAATTGCATAAACTGGTCCTTGATGTAGCTGCTTCTTGGGCTTAGGACATTCCCTTGCCATATGTCCCACTTGGTTGCAGTTAAAACATTTTATCCCTTTAGTAGTTGGCTTTTGTTGTTGTTGAGCTACTGGAGTAGTCTTGGTTGCAGCGGTATATCCTTGGGCACGGAAGGGTTTGAATGTCTTATTATTCCATCCATTATAAGATTTTCCAGCTGGCCTTTTTATACCTCTATTTTGCATGAAATAACTCTCCTTCTGGCTCGATTCTATAACTCGAGCAATTTGTGCCGCTTCATTATAGATTTTCTTTTCATGTCCCAGAACGTGCTCATGGATGGTTCCCCTAAGTCCCATGATGAACCTTCGGGTTTTTGTGTTTTCCTCTTGCATACTGGTGGGTGCAAAGAAGAACAGCTCTTCATAACGTTGTTGATATACATCCACGGTCATCTACCCCTGATATAAACTCAGGAACTCTCTTTCCATATAATCTCTGAAACTTCTTGGAAAGTACTTCTCAAAGAACGCCTCCTTATAAATATCCCAAGTCAGTTGGGCATGCTTTGTTAATAAATATGTCCTGGTAGATCTCCACCAATGGTGTGCATCTCCTTTCAGCATAAAGGTGGCACACAACACTTTTTCTTCTTCATTTAATGTCATCATCATAAAATTTATTTCCATCTCGTCAACCCAGTGTGCTGGCCATAAAGGATTTGCTGGCTTGCCAATAAATTCTTTGGGCTTCAGTTTCAGAAAATGCTCCACCAGTCTGGAGTGGTCTAGTTGTTGCGGGACATATGCTCCATATAGAGGTGGTTGGTATTGATATCCACCTTGAGCTATCTTAGGATTTTGAACTTAAGCCTGCATGATAGGAGTCTGAGGTGCGTGGGGTACTATGTTACTTCCCCCTGGTGCTGTGCTTTCCTGTCCTGCTGGCATTGGAGGTGTCTATGCAGCTGGAAGAGTTATGCCTATGGCAGCTTGTATAGTAGCTTGTGCCTGTTGCATTTGCTATAGCTGTTTGGCCAAGTTCATTACAACTGTAGCCAAGTCTGTAGGTGGAGCTGGCAGATTTGTAGGATTTGTCTACCCATTTATGATGGACGGTGCCTTATTCGTGTTCCCCTGTGTTTCCGGGTGTGTCTGATTATCTTCCCCCACTGGTGGTGGTGGTGGAATTGACGGCTCTGTCTCGTTACTCTACGTCTAGCCATTAAATAATCTGATAGTGGGATCGCCTAAAAATCATTGAACACGAGAGACAATCATTAAATACTTCATTCTCATATTTTAAAACCACTGATAAATGCAAATTTCAAAATTTTCAGATCATTCTGTCGAAAATACTATATTTTCACTACAGCGTCGATGGTGGGGGTCGATGGGTGTCCGACCCTCAGTATGCGACCCTGAGAAATCACCATTCTTCCCGAGAGTCGGGGGTCAATGGGGGGGTCGGAGGATGTCTGACCCAGGGTGCGACCCCTGGTTCTCTGTCAGATCACTGAGAGCCGAGGGTCGATGGGGGTCGATAGGGTCGATAGTTTTAATCGAATTTTTCGACCCCCGGACTAAAAATCTGATTTTTAAGTTCCGATTCAAAGTCCATTTCCCATTCTTTCTTCTCCGCTTCGACTCATTTCGTCCCTCCGAGTTGCTACAGTGACAACTTCGATCTGTTGGTGGTTTGAACTCCTGGTTTCATCGTCTACACCTCTGCTACAGGTATATCTTCTACGTTTTCATGTTTTTAGGTTTCTTTACCTAGGTTTTTCCTAGTATATCTCGTATTTTTCAAATTAAACTTTTTTCAATCGTAAAAATTTGATTTTTATTGGTGGCTTTTGTTGTTGGTGACTCGAGGAACGAAAGCCCTAAAAAATATTTGAGTTTCATCAGTTGGTTATCGAGAAACTCAAAATTTACTCTTTTTGCCCTAATTTTGTCGAGATTTTGAATTTCTTGAAATTTCTTCCAATTCAATTCATTACTTGAAATTTTCGA
Source organism: Protea cynaroides (assembly GCA_028583415.1). Classification (NCBI taxonomy): domain Eukaryota; kingdom Viridiplantae; phylum Streptophyta; class Magnoliopsida; order Proteales; family Proteaceae; genus Protea; species Protea cynaroides. The sequence continues at coordinate 54,773,520 of CM053273.1, read as the reverse complement.
CTGTATGAATCTCACAGGATAGTTTAGGATCGATATAAGTCTTCCTGCCCACGTGTATGGGTGAAAAGTGAGGCTATTGACCAATTTACATCGTTATTATGTCAAAATTTTGGGTTTTTCCTCTCTACTAAGCCATGATTTTTTTTTCTTATTTGCAAATACTATGGCTTGTACCAAGGTACCCAGTATTTGCGACCATCTTCGCTTCCGTTCCACTGAAGCCGAGACACAGTATGCCCGCTATGCTCGCAAGAAAGTAGAGGGAGGCCGTAAATTGGACTTGGCTAGCTTGGCCTTGTTCAATGTGGAGGGGGCCTTTGGCAATACGGGATGGCTCCCTATCATCACCTATGACGCCTGTACCTATCCTTGACCTGGTATGCCAGTTCTATTGTAATCTCCAAGTGATGGGGGATTACAACGATGTTGAGAGAGGTGGTGAGCTTCGGATCACTTGCTATGTCAAGGGGGTTGATATTTCTTTCGACTATCGACAGCTAGCAGATTTTCTTGGTATCTCCTATGGTGGCTCCTCCATATTCTGCGCCCCTGGGGAGCCCCAATTCTTTTCATTACATGATGAGGGCTGAGATAGACCGTCAGCTCATTAGACCTTCGTTGGGAGATCAAAGCCAGTTATTTACGTTCAGATCCACGGGTATACTGTAAGATCATTCAGCATAACCTGATATCACAGAGTGGACATTACGAGAGGGTCTCCCAATTGACCCAGTTTCTGCTGTACTGCATATGCACTAGGCAGCCTGTCTGCCTCCCCTATATTATCATGCGGACAATGATCAGTGCCATGTTGCCCAGTCATACTGGCAACCTTCCTTATGGACGCATGATTACTACATTGCTTACCCATCTGGCAGTTGATTTGTTGGACGTGAAGATTCAGGAGAAATCCTTTTCATCCCCTCTAGATTGGGAGACCATCTGCAAGATGGGCATGCTGGATGCCCAGGTCAGTGATGAGGAGAGGAACGTGATGGTGTGCCCCCGCACTCGAGTGGAGATGGCTGACGCTTAGGCAGCAGCAGCAGCAGCTAGAGCAGGGGTTCATGGGGATGATGATGATCGGCTATACATGGATGTGGATGCCATACCTCCTCCATTACCTACTCATGCTATAGGAGCTGGTCCGTCTTCTTCAGCTGGCCCTTCACATGCAGCTAGTCCTTCGTATGCTCCTTCAATGACATGATGAAGATATTGCATTAGATACGAGGGGCTCAGGGTATGTCTGACTTGGGGATGGGAGAGCTTCTAGAGGCTCAACGCTTGTCTGATCAGCGGGTAGGAGAGCTTATGGATGCTCAGCGCGTGACCGACCAGCGTGTGGCTGCCCTCACAGCTAGTCTCCAGACGACCCAGACATAGATAGCTTGGTTGACTAGAGTCTATGCTGAGGACTATGATAGAGACCGTGAGGCACCACCTCCCCCATCACCTCCAGCTTCTTGATGTATTTCTTTATCTCTCTTTTGTACTTTAGAGTAACTGTCCGGATTGTGGACTGTACTCTGCTTTAGTCATATATATATATATATATATATATATATATATATATATATATATATATATATATATATATATATATATATATATATATATGTTTGTTCTTCTTTGGGTGTATATAAATTTGTTTCTCAATTAATAGATGCATTATTCTCTTTTAATTTTTTCTCAAACAACACAGATGTTTATGGTGTGTTATTATTATATCTTTTAAATTTTTATCCTATCTCAGTTCATAGATTTTTATAGAAATATACTGGTTTCACAGACAAGGCCTGAGATGCTCTGATACCAAGTTGTCACACCCTAATTTTGCACCATTCAGAATGGTGTGATGAACTGCTAATAAACCAACGGTTTAATAGGCTATGTCCATTAAAAATAAAACCATACACGTCCACAACCATAATCAGAGTAAATACACAATAGCAGAAGTCTTATAGTAATGAACTGAGAAATCTAATTGTGATATTCATAGATAAAGTATCAATTTATGTTGTATCAACTGAGACATAAGTAAATAAAATATCAATTACATTCCCTTAATAAATTCAAATGAAAATCTAATCGAATACGCATGAGTTGCACTCGCATGAGGGGTCATGTGTATCCACTAAGTCTTCAGCTTCCATTGCAGCAATACGCCCGTATACTGGAGCATTCATATAATCTTCGACAGTGGTACCTGCATCATCAACTAAAATATTCAACGTCGAGAGGGTGAGCACACATCATGGCTCAGTGAGCAAACAAAACAATGCAACAAACATATGCATGCATTCAATTTATATCATTGGTCTGGTAGATAAGTTTGCAATGAGCTATAGAAAGGCTCGGTGGCCGCCTCGCCTCTATTCAGAGGGTGTGGAAGCCCATCCATAGGTAACGTTTATTGTCGTCCCCATACACCCTACCATGGAATAGAGATAGAACTAAAGTGTTGAGGCCCGGCCTATGACACTTCCCCTGATACTCTACCCATACCAACACGTAAGCCCCTGCTGGCGAGGGCTCACAAACTGGGCTCATAACTAACCAATCCTAATGCCAAACAGTGTATCTAAGGCCTCACCCCAGCATCCCTCAATACGTCCATAGAGATAGGGCTAAGGCCCCCCGACAGAGTCAAAGACTACGTGGTCCGAGACCACCTCCCCTCATACACTATGACGTAATAGTTCTGCTAAGGTAATGGCGATACGACGATGTCAATGGATAAGACTTGAGTTAAAGATTGAGCTAGAGTGCTGAGGCCCGGCCCATGACACCCCCCTGATACTTGCTCGCATCAAGCACACCAACCACACACATACATTGAGATGCCTATTCCTATCATCATCATTATCATGTTATAAATAATAATTTAAATATGCATAAACAGTAATAATAGAAATATTGGATGACATGTTGAATGCATAATCAAGCATAAACACATAATCAATCATGGCATTGGACTCAGGAATAAAATAGTTTATTATTAACCAATTAATTTAGGTCTTGTTCCCTTACCTTTGCTTGATTGTAGATCATCTTTCAAGCTTTTAGAATCAAGTAAATATCACTATTATATCACTAGAAGATAATCAAGTCGATAGACTTTAATTAAAATTAATTTTGATTTTAAAAAGCCTACTGTTAACTGGGTGTCGATGCCAAGGTCGGAGGTTCCATCGACCCTGCATGCTACCACCCAGATTCTGGACTTCTTGAACACTGGGGGTCGATTGTTAGGGTCTGGTAGGGTCGATTGTCCATCGACCCCCGTGCGACCCCCCCCCCATGGGTTTAGTTGAAATTCTCATCCTACAGTCCATTCTTCGTGTTTGGGTCCTATGGCTTGCTTCTACAGTCCATTCCACACATGTTCTATGGTCTAGAACCATAGTTCATTCACCTACATGGTTTTTATGATCTCCCCCACGGTTTTCCATGAAAATCTAACCATGGGTGGATGATTTGGGTTTCTCCTAGATCATATCCTCTTCACTATCTATTCTAAGGTCTGTAGAATTACATGGAGATAGTATCCATACCTGAGAATTAGGCTTGTTTCTCTGAAGCCTTCTCTTTGATCTTCTTCTCTACTTTCCTTCTCTTTTCCTTCTCTTCTCTTTCTCTTCTATTTCTCTCAATCCAATTAGGGTTCTAAAAGGAGTAAAAGAGGCTTAGGGACGTCCTAATTATAAAGTAGAAATTGCCAAAATAAGTCCCATTGAGATTGGGAAAGAATTCAATTAAAATTTGGAAAGTTTCCAATTCACGGTTTCTGTGAGCAGGCTGGGGGTCGATGAGGGGGTCGGAGATCCCGTCGACCCCTGGTTCTAAATTGTCTGACCCCCGGTCAGATACTCAGGGTCTAACTTTTTATCTGGGGGCTCCGACCCTGCCTAGCTAGGTGTGCGATGCTCCCCCTATTGTTAGTGTTTTAGGGTCAATTTAATACCTGGGATCGTGATCTCCCTCACGCACTTGATCCATTTGGCTCGACCATGATGGGTAGACCTGGTTCAAGGTGGTAAGACCGGGTTAGTTTGATACAGGTCTTACATGAGACCTTACATTGGTTTGATTTCTTAATTTGCAATGGAAACTCCTTTTCTATGTGTTCTGTGGCACAGAGATGAGTTCCATACCTTAAGCATGTTGTAGAGAGTCTGAACCTTCTCCGAAAAAACCCTTCTCCCAACCTTTCTCTCCAAGTCTCCAAGTCTCTTTCTTCTTCTCTTCCTCTCTCTTCCTCTCTTAGGTTGAAGGTTTGAGGTTGCTCCAAAAGAGTGAGAGAGGGCAGAGGGGTGTCCTCTATATAGAGAGAAACTCTCCATATAGAGCCCTCAAATAATTAGGAAAGAGATCCCCTTTGATTTGAAAATTTTTCAAATCACAGAGTTTGATCTGGCAATGTGTGATTGACTCGTGTGGTCATAAAATCCACCGACTACACAATCCAAAGCAGTCGACTACACGTATCAACCACACAAACAAAATTAATGGGTTTTTGGTTTTTGACTGGTTTGCTCACCTCGCTTTGTGGTTTCTTTATACGGTTGGTCCATTGGAGCATTATGATGGGAAGACCTATTACGACACAAAAATGTAATGTTAGATCAGGTTCGTGGCGTATGGGTCTTACAACTCCACTACCTTTAAAAGAAATTTCGCCCTTGAAATTTTCATGTACAAATTTTACAACTCCCCCACCCTCAAAAGAAATTTCATCCTTATTTAAATGTACTTCAGAGTTGAATGGTTGGGAATACTATTTCTACGTGGAATTTTCTTTCTTTGCATGTAATCTCTTCCACATCTTAGATTCTTCATATCACTTTAACATAATAAATATCCCAACTCCAGAGATGTTGTTCCTTTCAACTGGTGATCTAGGCTGATACCACTTCAAAAGTTAAGTCTTCTATCTAATCCAGTGGTTCTACGGTCAATGCTCGTGATGGATCTCTAAAGTACTTCTTTTATAGAGACACACAAAATATGTCGTGCACACTAAGCATAAACGGTGATAACCTGAGTTGATATGCTACTCTCCCATGTCTCTCTATGATTTTTAGAAGGTCCAATATATAACTATGACACAACTTCTTATTCTTACTATACAGTTTCAAACCACGCATAAGTGATATCATTAAGAATACTTTGCCACTTACGATGAATTCGAAGTCTTGGTGTCTCTTTTGACAACCTTGAGCTGTCTTGGTCCTTTCTTTGATCTTGTCTGCTACTTGATAGGTTTCCTCAATAGATTGAGGTCTTATAATTCCTTATTTTTTGACTTCATTTCAAAATAGAGGGATTCAACATTTCTACCGTACAATGCTTCATAGGTGACATCTATATGGTATCTTGGTAGCAACATTGATCAGCGGCAACTTCTCATCTCAAGCTCCTTAAAATCAATTTCACAGGCTCAGAGCATATCTCCTAGGATCTTTATAGTCTGCTTTGATTGTTCGTCAGTTTAAAGGTTAAATACGATACAAAAATTTAATTTTGTTCCCATCGGTTTCTATAGTCCCTCACAAAAATTTGAGGTAAGGCGTGAGCCTCTATCAAATATTATGCTCTCAAATATACCATCAATCTGGCAATATTATCGACATATAGCTTAGCTAGCCACTCCAAAGCACACCGAGGTCGTATAGCAATGAAACAAGCTGCCTTTATAAGGCGATCAACTATCACCCAGACTATGTTGGTTGATCTCAGTATCAATGGTAAACCGGTGATGTAGTCTACTGTAATGCAGTTCAACTTCCAAGCTGGCTCTGGTAGTGGTTGTAGTAAGCCTACTGTCTTTGTCTTTCAACCCTTACTTGCTGGCAATTCAGACACTAGAACATGTATCTAACCACATCTTCCTCCATTCTCTTCCACTAATGTAATCACTTCATGTTTTGGAACATTTTTGTACTTCTAGGATGTACCCAATATGGAATGGAATGAGCTTCCAGCATTATTTTGTATTAAGATCTGAGTTTTTCACTTTCAAGTATGCAAAATCATCCTCTGTATCTCAGAACCTTCTCCTCATCTAAAGTAAGTCAGGGTTAGGTTTTCCTTTCTCAAAATCTTCTTGCACCGCTTGATGAACACATTTTATGTGTAAATTTAGGGTATAAAGTATGCATCTTTTATTTTATTTATGATGCTTCTTGGGTATTTAATGTTGATTTGTGTTTGTAGGGTGTAGGTTAAAGAATGGAGAAATTTGAGCTTAAAAAGACTATTTTATGAATTTTTGGTGATCTTGTCCAGTTAACTCACCCAATCAACTCAGTAGCCAAGCATAGGGATGAATTTTATAAGGAGAGCCACGAATTTTGTATATATGATCAGCCTTAGACCAAGTCAAAGAGTAGCCCAATCTCATGTGAAAGATACCATTCTCTTGAGAAAATATTCCTTACTTATTTTGATTCAAATTTATAAGATTGTCATGGCATGAAAGAATGGAAAGCTCCAATAGATTATGGAAGTTTTCAAAAACAGATAATGATGCTAAATATATGATGAGTTGGTGCAAGATTCTTCTACTAAAAAATCGTCTACATACAATGAACCTACAAGATTGGAATTTGGTTACCAAAATTATCTCCACAAAATCTCTTGTAATCCAATTATAAAGATTGATTGTGATCTTTACTCACTTGTATATATATGTGATGCTCAGCAATAGAAAAATCATCTAAGAATTCCATTGTAAGATTTTTTAGTTTTGAAAATTTATGAGAGAGTTTGAGATTCTTAGTTTCTTCATTT